>QLON01006083.1:0-23221 GCA_003313675.1 Termitomyces heimii
TAGATTCCTCATCTAATCCAACAAATCTCCCTTCGTTGACTTTTGGTTCGAGTTTTCCAGCTGTATGTTGTTTGACATAGACGAGACAATCCCATTTGCGGACACAGGAGATGTCAGGCTTCTTGCCTGTAGCCATTTCATAGGGAGTTTTGCTGTCAGGCAGTGCTTGGGATGGTGCGCAATTTTGCAACCATACCATATAACACTTAGCTTCAGCCCAAAGATTCTTGGGTAGTCCTGCTGCAATCATCATAGCATGTACACCTTCCAGATGAGTGCGATTAGCACGCTCGGCCACACCATTTGACTGTGGTGAGTCATGGACAGTCAGGTCTCAAACAGTTCCAGCAGCATCCTGGTGTGCCTTCATCTGACCACTAGTGAGCTCACCACCTCTGTCACTCCTGTATGTCTTAATTGATGCATTACGGTGAGTTTTAACCCATGCCTCATAATTACAATAAGCCTGAAATGTATCAGACTTCTTTCGAAGGAATGTGATCCATTCTTCATGTGTGTAGAGGTCGATGTTGTTGTAGGAATAGAGGTGACCACCTAATGACTGGACTTGAGCTGGACCCCAGAGATCGGCAATGATCTTTTGGCCATAGTGAGTATACTCGGTCTTGCTTTCTTTTGGAAATGGCAGGCGGTGAGCTTTTCCCTTTATGCAGGCCTCACATTGCTTGGGTTCTGATGTCATGTCGAGTTCAATGCCAGTGATTGCTCCTTTACGTATGGCTTCCCGCAAGTCTCTGTGATTAATGTGCCCCATTCGACAGTGAAGTTCATCAATGGTAATAGCCTTTGAGGCGGCATTCATGGTGAGTTCCGGAGATACAGAGGTAGGTGAAGTATCAGCATGATATAACCCACAGATTGCAGGAACACAACCTATCACTTGACGTTGCGGTTTAAGACTGCGTATCACACACATTCTATCCTCGATGAGGAGAGAACACCCAGCACAGTCAAGACATGACACAGAAATGAGGGTGAAGGCCATCTGAGGTGCATAGTAGACCTTTTTGAGCAAAATAGGGATTGATTTTTCCCCTTTCTTCATTGGCAGACAGATACAAAGGTCTCCTCTTCCAAGGGCACTGAAAATGTGTCCATCAGCAGCTCAGACAGGTTCAGGGTTGATCTCCTGATAATCTAAAAAATTTTCGCGAGACGGCAAAAAGTGGCTGCTAGCACCGCAATCAATGATGATGCCAGTAGAAGAAGAGACAGCATAGGCTTCGTGATTATGTCCGGATGTGACAGCGAGTGCGACATTATCATTGATGGCATGGTCAGGGGTGTCGATGGTCAAGAATGTAAGAAAAGCATAATTTTCATCTTTGTCTTCAGTCTCAATGGCATTTGCTGACTTCGATTTTTCAGCCTTGTCCTTCCCTTTTCCCTTGTGTTTCTTTAGCCACCATTCAGGTGCCTTTCCAGCCATTCTGCCACCGTCCTCAAAGCATTGATCCTCGGTATGTCCATTTTTATCACAGTTTTTGCAATGACGTTTGTCTTTTCCCTTCCCTTTAGGCTTAGACTTGCCTTTACCATCCTTTGATTCGCTTTTAGCCTTGGCGTGAGCCGCAACCATTGCTTCATGTTGCTGATTAATGCTGCTCTCAATAGCAGCATTATTGGCCTCCTCAATAAGGTGCCAGATCAAATCCTGACTGGATATAGGTTTATGAACAGCACGAGCATTGGCGGATAATGTCATAAGGAGTGGTTTGTAGGTGGGTGCAAGTGACAGTGAAGTGCAGATATAACTTGCGAAGGAAGCATCGGACAGGGGACAGTTGATTTTGGCAAGGCATTCCTTGAGAACAACAAGGTTGGCAAGGTGTGTATGCATGTCAATCTCACCATTTTCAATGAACTGAGCATTCTGCAAGCGGGCAAGCAGGTCAGTCTTGAACATTGCACCTTTATTGCCATAGATCAAAGCAAGCTTTTTCCAGACATCAGCAGCTGTAAGTTCACCTTTGATTTGGTGAAATGTTGACTAATCAATGGTGCTATAGACAATTTCTTGGACTTGGGCTTCCTTCTGTAGCCAGTCCTCCAGTGCATCCTCATGTTCCTCAATTTCCTTATCTGATAGTGGTGCTAAGGATTTGTCGTCATGGTAGAAGGAACCATCACGTTCGACAATTGTGACCAGTTTACGCGCAATACCAATGATATGACAACGGAGCTTCTTTGAAGTCAATGCGTTGATAATGCATTCCTGATATGTCGTCCAGTTTGATCCGTCAGCAGACAGCTTCGGGACTGTAAGTCTTGAGGATGAAATGTTGTAGGTATCTTCGGGGCCCATAACCTGTTGTGCAGGACCGGTCTTGGGAACAGAGTGACACAGAGAATCTGGGACTAAAACAATGAGTAACCTCAGTGAGTTAATAGCACTGAGTGTAGTATTCATAGCAATGTACCTAAAACAATGAGTATTACAATATATGGGTGAGTGTAACGTAACAAGAGCAAAACAATGATTTACACCTCAGTGAGTTAATAGCACTGAGGTGTGATGTGGACAATAGCCGGCATATAACAAACAAAAAGATTACTTAAGTGTGGGTCCATGATATATCCACAACATATGGCTGCCTTTGAAGCCACCCAAGGATGTATCTGGTTGCATACTCTGATGACAGCAATAGGATACATCCCACCAGAACCTACTACTCTCCTCTGTAACAATAACTCTGCCATAAACCTATTCAAGAACCCAATGCTACACTAATGCATCAAACACATTGACATCAAAATATTACTTCCTACATAAATGCATCATCTCAAAAGAAATCACTGTCTGCTACATAAATACTAAAGACAACATTGCTGATATCTTTACCAAAGCATTACATTTCCCACAATTCTTAAAGCTGCACTCAATCCTTGGAATACAGAATTCCATGCAAGGAGGAGTTTGATTCTTAACTTCATGACTAATGCCTATAGTAAGGAGGAGTGTTGTGATCCAGCATCTAAGTTCACTGCAAGCATTGGGCTAGAGAGTGCACAGACCTGGAAATACAAAGGACTCAGAGTTGCATGGCCAATGTGCTCTTTGTCTAAAAGAATAATGGACAAAATAAATATATATATATCATACTATGTTACTAGCACTTTCAGTCAATTAAGCAAAGACTGAGGATGAGTTTACAATGCAGACTGATGAACTCTATAACAAATTCTTTGTAGAAGTGCTGTAATTAGCAACTGTGAGCTGCAAAAACATAGTAATATAAATTAAAGAGCTCTGAGAAAAGCAATGCAATAGCAACCTCACAGGCTATGTAATACCAATGATGGAGCTTGTATGGAACTCTGTCAACAAGGAATTCATTGTTCTGATTGATAAATACAATCATTCTCAGCAACATACCTTTAATATTGGTTTCATAGATGAGGCTAAACTCATTATAAAGGCATTCTATATCATACTCTTGAAGATAAATGTCTTCTTGATTCTTATGCTATCTATTGCTCATTTGTACATCTCCTGAATTATAGGGCAACTTATATCTTATATGAGCATTTTGCATGAGTATACTTTTAGTTGTCAAAAGTGGCTTGCTGTTGAGTTTAAATAACATAAAACTCATCACCATGCTTATAATAGAAAATTGGTATTCTGACTTATTTGGATTCACAAAGGATAAAGTTACAAAGCTTTATAAAAGAAAGAATTTGTCAATTATAGCAGAGCTGCATATTCCTAACACTCAATCCAATTACATGTGTTCTTCTTTGGAGACTCTGAAATCATGGTATAACAGCTATGTAATTGGTGGAAAAACTATAGTTTTTAATCTATGGATTATTTTCAATTCAATCTCCCAGAAAAAAATTAGCAGTTGGTGAGTTAGCACAGGTAAAGGCTTTTCATAAATATGGGCATGTTTTTTCACCTAATCACCTAATCACCTGGCTCTTAATAGCCTCCAGTAATATGCTTCATGAAATTCTTTGATACAATGTTAATTATGATGTTATTGAGGGTTATAAGACACTTCTATCAGAAGATCCTTCCAAATTCATCAATGTTTCAGTTAAATCCATAGATATGATATGCATCCATATGGGAAATAATTCCATCAGAGACTTTATGGTCATTTCTTATCAATATTGGTTACTTCATAGCTATGGAAGTGCTTTCTGAGTTTGACTCTGCATACATATATATCCTAAATTATAAGATCTGCAAAGTATGGTTACAATAACTTCAAACACCATTCAGAAAGAATAAAAAGTTGAGTGGTCCAGATATACTCATGAAGCAACTTCACAAAGGTAATTAGAATGGGTTCTCCACCCTGCTTAGGAGTTACTTGCAGGATCTATCCTATTTCAATGTCATAAAACATTGCAAGAATCTTTATCATATATAGATAATGGGTATTGCCATTGAGCTCAAAGTAATGCAAGTGAAAAGTTCACTCAAACTATAAAAATGATTACAAAAGACTCAATATGTCTTTGTAGCTGGATTACAATCCTAAAGCCCTTGTTTTTAAGTTCAAACATCTTGATGTTCACATTTTATTGTAAATATCAGCATAGTATATATAGTGGTGTCAGAAGTGATCATGTAGAATTTGTCATATAGTGGGTTAAAGTTGTCCTAAAGATGCATTGATTGTGCAGATTGCTGAGTTGGAGTTGCTCAGTGATCTCAGTGATGGTGGAGATCAGATTAGAGAAAAGTGAAGGAGGTGAAGATCTGTCCTGAAAGTTGTGAATGAGTCATAACATCCACACTCCAGTCACTTCTGCCATGCTATAACCAGTATTGCTACTATACTAGTCTTTAATACATGATGCAAAACCCTGCTTAGAAATCTGATCAGGTATTTATCAAACCTTACATAATAATGCTATTTGTCAGTGAAGAGCATGCAAGGGTTTCATAACCCTATAAGCTAGCACTCCTTTACTTGCAATAGTAAACTTTAAGTTAAAACATAGAGTTTGTAAAGCTTTCAAAGAATTGAACAAAAATTACTAACTAGTTACACTCATATATAGGAAAAGGGGCAGAGCAAATTCCACCACAATGTAATATGCAATTACTTGTAAGAGTAATACTTCTATTTATTTTCTTGTTAAATCACTGTGCTAAATTTAAACTCTGCCTTGCAATTGTGAAAGCAAATGCTGACTGTCTCAGCACTTGTAATGTAATTATTGAGCTTGTGGCAATAGTTCTT
Source organism: Termitomyces heimii (assembly GCA_003313675.1). Lineage (NCBI taxonomy): Eukaryota > Fungi > Basidiomycota > Agaricomycetes > Agaricales > Lyophyllaceae > Termitomyces > Termitomyces heimii. The sequence continues at coordinate 5,223 of QLON01006083.1, forward strand.
CCTTTTGATCTGTTTAAAACCTTCCTTTACTTTGATGAACATTCTTTCTTAATTCTCAGGCATATCTCAGTAGAAATACATATAAACTTCTACATATTAGGTATTGTTTTAATTGCTTAATCAATCTACATACAATAGAAGTTGTCTAACAGAAAGGAGAAATAATATAAATAAAGGGGGATTCTGTGACACTTAGCAGGTTGCTAATTGCCCATGCTCAAAATTCCTAAGGAGTGGATATCTTAGGCCCAAGGCAATAGTATACTTCAGGTTATTAGTCTAATATGCTTTTTAGACTTTCTTTTGGTGTAACTAAGGTTGCATTGATTGAAAACTAATAAACTCTATTACCCACCTATATATTTTATAAAAGTACTTTGTAAAGTATAATTTAGCCTCAAAACTTAGTGAAAGCTGGTCTATTTGTGATTGCCTTTATTTAAACTAATTTAAATAACTTAATTTCACATCAATAGAGAAGATTTCCTCCATAGTTAGTTAGTAGTTTTGATACTTACTACAAAGTACTAATTTTTTCATTGTGTATTATTTCTTATTTTTTTGTCTTTTTCAATTTATTTTTGCTCCTTATCTCTTATTTCTATCTCATTTCATAATCTCTCTAACTAGTCTCTATAAGCTATATTTTGGCATAGGCCTTAGCTTTGCTTAAATCTAGCTCAAACTTTGCTTTGCTTCATTAAAGCCTTGTATTAACTATTTAATGCTTAAGTATTTGAATTTAGCCTTAACCTTGCTCTGCTCAGTTAAAGCTTTAGTTTTGCACATTCCAATGCTTGAATATTTGATATAAATCCCCATAGCAACTAATTTAGCAGCCACTACTACAATGTGCCAAAACTATATAATCAGTTATATATTTTATTATAGAATATATTATATACTAGGTCATTGTAATAGAGTTATAAGCTTGTAAGTGTTATAACTCACCCATGCTCTCCAGAGTAAGGTTATACTGACTTTCAATTTTTCTTTCTCTAAATTCTAACACTACTGATTTAATCACCAAGATTATTAAGCTTTTCCATGTAGGCTGCTACTTCTTCACACAACTAGACAACCACTAACTCCCTCATAATATGGTTAGATTACTCCTAACACCTCATGAATGCCACTCTGCACAATTGCTCTGCAAGTTCTAATCTCCCACACAATTATCTCATCACTCAATCTTGCTGATACTCAATCTCTTTCAGCACACAATTACTTCCAAGGCCCAAGACATCTTATAAATACTTAGAAAAGATTTCAGTAGTTAGTACAATAGTCTTGATATTACTATAGTTTGCTAGTCTCTTTAGTTTCTTTCATCTCCACTCTCTCTTTTCATCTTCTATATCTCATCAGCTTTTTTTTATATCTATATCTTTGAATTAATTTCATTTTCTCACTGTCAATTTCTTTTTATCTCCACCTCATCTTGTCTCACTTTCCACCTCCATTTACAATCTCTCAAGTTTCCCCTCTACTCTATCTCTATCTCCTCTCAACTCAACTTAGCTCCAACTTCCAAATTTTTTCTAATTTTCTTTCTTTCTCTCTGTTTCTACCCTCTTATTATTTTCTCATCTTTTACATCACTTTCCATCCCATTTTCTTTATTTCTTTTTTCTTTCTCTTTCTCTAGCCCAGTTTTGCCTCCATATTTTTCTTCTACTTATATCCACTTTATCTTGGCTCTATTTCCTACCTATCTGTTTCCAATCTTACTTATACTAACTCATTATCTCTATTGCTAATTCTCCATTTCTCTGTTTTTTTTCTGTGATTCATTCTTCTCTCTTTTTTTCTTAAAGCCCTCTTAGCACTAATCTCTGGCATTAAACTCTTGTTTCTATATGAGTCTCTCTTTTTGGTAAAATCTAACTAGTAAGTTTCTGCTCAACAAAGTGAACTCCTAGATTAGTGAAATCTAATACAATATTAAAACTCTTTCTTCTCATTGGATCTTCTGAAAATGACAATTTACACCCAACCTACCTGGGCCTTCAGAGCTTACTTTATAACATTGACCAATACAGTTAACTCATCTACAACTACAACATCAGAGTTTCCTCAACAGCTCTCACCAACTTAAACTCCTTAAGCACATCCATCATACCTCATGCAAGTTGCTACTAGCCAACAAACCTAAGTGAATATGCTATAGCTTCTTTGGTTAGCTAAGGACCAAGGCTTAACTAGCATGCACTAGCTTCTCAGTCTATATCTAAACTCCCCACCCAGGCCTATATAAAAGGACTCTTAGTGACTCTTCCAGCCTCATAGCCTGCTCTAGTGCCTATCCACACTAGTTCTTTTGCAGCTACTCTGGTGCCACTATAAGATTATAGGTACTAGCCCTATATCACTTCTGTATATCCACAGCTCCCTCTCTTAGAACCTCTGACTGCTCTTGTAGCTATAGCCTCAGTCAAATATAGTCAATTGTATTAGAATGAAGAAATAATCTTACATTATTCTTAGAGTCTGTTTTTTAATATATTGACATGTTGATATTTATAAGTATATTAGTTTATAAGTAGTTTGTAAGTAAAGATAAACTATAACTAAGTATAAAAGATGCACCTTCAGATGTCTTGACAAGTAATGTATAGACAGCTGAGAAGTGAGTGTGTATATTTATATATATATAAGGCAAAAAATAAGGTTTATAGCAAAGAAAGATAAATAAACTGCTACTCATTATGTCTTATAGTTTGAAACTGATGTATTAACACTAGTTAATAGCAGTGCTACTAACAACTTTGTAGACAAAACCTGGGCTCTAAATGCAAGACTCCTCTTTGTATAACTTTCAAACCTCATCTAGCTATGCCTTTTTTAATAGCAAAACCTCCTCCACAAGGAATATCACTCACTATTTCTACATTTCATTAATCTTTAAGAATGGAACTGTCATGACCTCACTACACTCTCCCAAGCATAACTATACTGACTTCTGCTCTAGTTTTTTTCAATATCTAACTATCAATAATTTAATCACCAGGCTTTTTTAAAATCACCACTTTTTGATAATCAAACAATGTTCATATTTCTAACAAGGCCAGATCACTTCTAATACAAGCAAATACCACTTTGCATAATTGCCCTGCAGCTTTTAACTTCCATGCAATTATTCTGCTACCTAATTATGCTAAGGCCCAATTTTCTCCAATGTATAATCACTTCTAAAATCTGAAACACTTCACAGGTAGTTGTCTCTTGCTAAAAAAGGAGGTTTACACAATTCAGAGTTAGTGCTGAGGTTAGGCACCAAGGGAAGTGTGAGAAATGGAGGAGGCAATAAAATTATGGAAGAAGTAAGAAATATAGAGAAAGGAAAAAAAGAACTAGAAAATCAAAGAAGGGGTATGGTGGGTAAAATGGAAATAACTAGGCAGAGAAATAAAGTTGAGATGGAGAAGCAGTATTGAGCTGGAAGTAGAAATTGAGTAAAGAGAGGATGAGATTGGAGAAAGAAAGAAGAAAGACAAAATAGAAAGAAATGAATGGAAAGTAAAATAAAAGAAGGTTAGTAAAATAATAGAGTGGAATCAAGCAGGAGAAACTGGAGAAATCAGAAGTTAGAGCTGAGTTAAGTCAAGAAAAAAAAAAAATGAAGAAAGAAGGAGCTAAGAGAAATAGAAATGAGGTTGGATGAAATAAATGAGATGAGGCAGAAATGGAAAAGAACTTAAGAAGAGAGATAAAATTAATTTAGAGAAGGAAATAGAATAAAATTGATAGAAGTAGAGATATAAAGGAAACTGAGAGCAAATAAGAAGACCAGGAAAGTGTGAGCAAAACAATATCAAGACTATTATATTGACTATGGAGCTAGTTTCTAAGTAATAGGTTTTTGCTTAATAGAGTGAGCTTCCAAGTCAGCAGGACCTAATAAGGACTTGCAAGGAGCTTTAGATGTTGGTGATAAATTTATGCAAAAGCCTCTTCCTCATTCTAAAACTCCTCTAGCTCTATGATATAAATCCTAAGATTGACTAGCACTACTTAAAAATGACTCTTAGTTAAAATCTCTCTCCTTTTCTCCCCTCACTTAACTTTTATATTTTTGATCCTAAGGCAACTCCTGATAGCCTCAAAAGAGCTCCAGTAAATATAGAATAATTGCACTTTAACTCTGCTAAATTGTTTATTATTAATATTACATTCTAGTTTATTAACAAGATGCATCTAGCCTTTATTAATAGTAATGCCACTGAAATACTCATCAGCTATAATCTAGTGCTGTTAAGCAAGGATTTGGCTAAGCCCATTAAGATCCAGCTTATTAATAGCTAACCCATCTTCTTTAGACTCATTACACAATATAATAAGAATAAACTTATACTTACAAATGAGTTAAGCTTTTCTATTGATCTTTATTTAACCCAGCTACATTTTATTATTCTTGTTATTTTAGGATTACCCTGACTCTAGATCATGAACCCCAACATTGATTAAAAGACTATAAGCATGACATTCAACATTGAAGAAGCATAACTAGCCAGTGCCATATTCCTTAAATCACAGCACAATTTAACTATCAAGGATAAACTCAACTACAACTAAGTCACCTAACTCTAACAATTAACATAATCCTAACCTCAATCCTTAGCCAACTTTAACCATTTTTAACTAAATGTATTTGCCAAATATAGATAAACTCATCAGTAATGACAAAGATTTTAAAGGTGGAGAGAAGATGATACTACCCTGTTATTATTTCTGGAGAACTAAGTGTCAAAGCAACAGCATCAGTTTCAATTGGGGCACATGACTAGGAATGATGGAAATAACCAATTATGTGATAAAAGTATAGCACTGCTACAGCAAAACTGCTAAGTTTAGAATTAATTGGTTTTTCCTTAAAAAAAGCTTTTTCTTTGATCTATTTAACTGAAATAATATTAATCAATAGTAGATTCATTTTCCTTTTGGTTTGGCTAATAGCATGCCTTGTGCCATGACAAAAGCTCAAGGCTAATGTGGAGGGCAGCATGAGTACTTGCTAGCCTATACTTGGTATAATGCTGAAATAGCACTATAAGAAAAGATTGTCTAAGCACTATAAGGAAAGATTATCTAAGGAGTTAAATTCTAAGCTCTAACCCACATCTATTGTCAGATTCCACTGAGTCAGAGGCTTTCTGGAAAAGCAACACCTTTATGAGGCAAACTTGATCTATGGATACTTAAGTGTCTGAAGCTCCAGGACTAGGGCTCTGGGATTCAAAATGTAGATGGGGGGTGATCCTGGGGAATGGAACCTGATTCAGGGCTTCAGGTGTTTTAGAGATTGAGGGTTAGAAGGGGGTTGAGTTGGAACCTGGAGTTCTAAAATAAGACCCAGTTAGCAAATTATAAGTTGCAAAATGTGTACCAAACTTAGAATACGCAATTATTCAGGCATACTAGTCAAAGCATACTAGTTAGTGCATACCAGTCAAGTAAGAGGGCATGCAACAGTTCAAGTTAATATTAAGACTAGTGAATACAATGGGGAACTATGCTATAAGTACTATGGGGCTGGGTCTCAGGGTTTTAAGGTGTCTGGGATGGGCTCCAGAAGGCATTGAGTAGTGAGCTGGGACTGTATACTTAGATTGCATGTATGGAGCATGCAATCAATTGGTGCAGAGGGAGTTATAATGCATGATGGCCAAAAGTGAGTCATGTGATCCAATTGTTAATGGTGATTGATCCTGGAGTCTATAATGCAGAGTTCCCAGGGAGGCTGGCTGATGGCAATTTTGATGTGTGTGATAGTAGCATCAGCAGCTGTGGAGTCAGGGCATATTGTGGGGTTAATAAAAGAGGGCCCTAGATGAGGCTCTGGGGCTGTTCTGGAGGATTCCAGAGGGGAGGGATTGTGACATTCATGAATTAAAGAACAATAACAAAGATAATAAGAATTTAATTTTGGTGAAATCCCAAGTACATGTCATTTTGCTATAGGCTAATGACACATTGTTATTATTCATCTCTGCAATATAAGGTAGCCTCATTGCAGAAATTCTCAGTCAGTTGGTAAAAATTGCTGGATTATGCTAACTTGGCACACACTGGCAACTGGCAAGTAAATAAGCACACATAGGCCTAATGAGACTTATAAAAAGTCAAAACTAAGTAGTTAATATTCCTCAATTAGTTGCCAATGTGTAACTAGATTTTATAGCTTTAATGATTTACTTTCTCACTGCTTTGCTTTACTTGACAATAAGCAGCCCTCCTAACCCTAACAATTATCTCAATTTTATGCATTTGCCTATTACATACTAGACTAAAATATTTTAATAAAGCAATTTCATCCTTTTATTGTGCACCTGCTGTCTCTTTGTTTGCCTTTTTTATTGATAATGATAATTGCTATAATATAGTAGAAGCTGCCACTTTGGCCACTTTGTCCTCTATTAATAATGCATTGGCATAGTACTCTAAGTACTAGAGCTGCTTGTAGCACTCTTTTTGAAGTATCACATTTTTTTATATGCATTTTTTTTCAAAGTATAAGCAATTGCCAAGAAACTAGTATTAGCAAAGTTTACTGTAGCCAAGTAGATGAAGCTTTGCTTTAGGTATAAACTTCTCCTTGCTTTCAAGAAGAAGGCCTCCTTTAGTATCTAGTTGTTATTACTATTTGCTTAAATTCTAACTAACAAGGAGGATCTTGCTGTAATCTTTTAATCTGCTACTAAAGAGTCAAAAACAGTATTTGCTATTACATTCTTCACTAAAGAGCATAATATTGCTCACCTGGAGTCTCTTCTCCACCTCCAGAAAATCTGAGCTGTTCTTCATTCTGTTATTGTCTGACAATAGAAGACTAATAAAGATTTAGCCTAGCAGCTAATCTTTAGAAACTCAGAAAATGAAAAAGTGACTCTCTTTAATTGAAAGACTGATTCTGCTGCTAAACAAATTTATACTTTTATTTATGAGGACTTGGTTCCAATAGGCATTCATGCCTAGATATGGTAGAAATATAGGAGCTAGCCTCTTTCACCAAGAAGCAAGCTAAGTCCACTCTTAAAGCTAATGCTGGTGTTGAAATAGGCAACATTACTTCTGAATTTATTTAGAAGATAGTGTTCTTGGCTATTGCCAAGGCTCTTTCTGGAAAAGTGAGTAGTCCATTTCTCTCTGTCAACTGTTAGGCTAAAACTCTTGTTCTGGCTTAATCAAGTTGGCAAATGACTAGTAAACTTAATAATTAATTACTGATTAATACTCTCCTTTTTCTTTAATTTATAGGCTGGCCTAAAGAAGAAGCCTGGAAAATACTCCATGCCCACCTCTCAAGGTGGTTTTAAATCTTTTCAATTGAAAAAGTCTAAATCTAACAAGTCTAAAAAGTCTGATGCTAAGAAAAAGCCAAGGAAAGTTATTTCTTCAACTTTGAAGAAGGCAAAGAAGGAAAAGAGTTAGGCTTAGTCATCTGGACAAATGCCTATAAGTATAACAATTCTTTCTTCTATCCTGATTGATATCTTATAATATCTCATCTACTAGCAATTTTATATATTTTATTTACTACATAATATTATGCCTTTATGCATATTTCTCCTAGTGTAACTTTGTCTAATGATATATATCTTCATTTAAGCATAGGCATGAACTTTATGTTTCTAACTAAGCTAAATAAGGACTTGATAAAATCAACTTGGGAAAACTTTGAAGCTTGCTTTATATAGCAACTTTACTTTACTTTTAGTCAATATAAAATGGAGTCCAACTATGATCCTGACTACAAGTTTCTCTATAAGTATAAGGGGGAGTTACCTTGTTTATTAGAATATCTTCAATGTGATATTTGAGTTAGAAGGCCTTTTATTAATTAATTGCTTTTACACATCTCAGACTAATTGTTAAAGAGTCTATACTTCTTGCTAAACTCTAAAATATACCACTTAAAGAAGCTCTTAATTAACAATGATTACATCATCACTGGTACTAACAAGAATTTAGGCATAGCAGTTAGCTAGTAAGACTAGATTATAGAATAATCAAATGCTCTACTTAATAACTCAGAGAATTATAAAATCCTCAATTTGCTTATTGCATATAGTAGACTTACAAAAAAAGTAACTGATATATTGGCCATTGCTAATTTATTGAATCAAATTGACCCTGCTTCTCAACTAGGTAAATTTTTCTGACATCTTATTTTTAAAAGTAAGAAAGGTGTCATTTCTATAGAGAATTTTATAATTCCAAAGTTTTATAATATCTCCAAGATCTACAAAACACTGATTAAATTCAGACTGATTATACTATGCTATTTGGCTATTCAAAACCCAGCCACAAAATATATCAGTAAGAAACTTAAACCAATAATTATGTTGGCACCTTCTATTATTTATAAAATAAAAAATCTGGCAATAAAATTAAGTAAGCTCTTGTTGCAGCCCAATTGCAAATACTTTATTGTTATTAGTAATATATAGCCTTCTACTCATATATAGATTTAGAAGTAGCACAGGGCATTATTCTGCATGATTATATAGAATCTATTATTGGATATAAGTTTGTTAAAGGCAAAAAGCTAGTTAAGCTTTAATAAAGACACAGTTAATCTGTTGAGGTTATTTGAGAGATGTTTTATTATGGAAATGAGAACTTAATTGTGAAGTTTGAGGGAATCTTTTATCATTAACACTGAGAACTTGCTATGAGTGTAGTAAACTCTCCAGATTTGACTAACTTATATAGACTACACTTTGAGAAAAAGTGTAGTATCCTCAATAATGACTGAATTCCATTTTATGATTGTTATATAGATGATTGTTTTGCCATTGTATATACTTTATGTAAATTAGAGGCACTTGGCATTATTAATAAAGTAAAATTCTATACTTACACAATTAAATAGAATGTATCAGCATATTTTTAGCTATTTTTTGAATATATTAATCTATTGAGATTTTGATGAAAGGCTTCAATATATGCTATATTGGAAGGCACATAACTATCAAAAAAGAATTTCATGACATTCTGCTCATTTATTAAATGTTAAGAAAGGCACCTTCTTAGATAAAACATCATAGATAGCCATTCTTAGTAGCATCATTGAGGTTTACAAGAATGCAGTTCAGAACTTAATTAGACTTTATGGCTTATGTAGCTATCCAAATAACCTGGTAAAAAACTAGGCTAATAACTAGTTCAACAAACATTAGAAAAATAAACTTTGTAATAAAGAGTTGCATAATAAAGGAGTGTTTGTTCTTAAAACTGAGTTTAATCAGGCCTGAAATTTTTTCAATGTCAAGAAACTTGGCATCACAATTATTAGTAGCTGGCAACTTTGGTTAATAAAAGCTAAAATCATTTTTAACTAACTTGGCTAAAAAGAAATGAATCTTTGCCAGGTGCTGGAGTCATTAAATATGGTTATTCATCAGCCTTCATTTAATAATTTAATTCATCTGATTCTAAATGTTTAGAAATTAGACTTACTAGGCAATTAATAAATCATATTATACAAGCATACCACAAATCTTGCTAACTTGACATCATTATAGAAAAAGATTGTGATGCATCACTTAGCCATTGCCTAGACTTTACAGCCCCAAATAAAGAAGAAAGTGATATATAAACATGCTTAGAAATATTCTAAAAATAATATTGTGTTATATTGTCAATCAAAATTACCTCCAGTACCTGGGGCCTGGTGCACCACTTATTTTTAAGCAAGCAACAAATTCTCTCTTGCCTCTTTATATAAGTAAATATAAGAGTTATATAGTGAGGACTATACTAACCTCATTATAATTAAAGAAAATTACTTAATCTTGCCAATTAAACTAATATGCATTAATTATTCAGTAATAAAGGCTCTTAAGCTGATTAATTTGAATGCCATAGCTTAAATTCAACCTTAGGCCAACTCTAACCATTTCTAACCAAATGTATTCTTCAAATACAGGCAGATCCATTAGTAATAATAAGAATCTTAAAGGCAGGGAGATGATACTGCCCTACTATTATTGCTGAAAAACTAAGTATTGAAGCAATGGCATTGGTTCTGACCAGAGCATGTAGCTAAAAATAATGGAAATAACTAATTATGTAATAGAAGTATGGCACCACTATGGTGGAACTGCTAAATTCAGAATTAACTGGTTTTTTCTCAAAAGAAGCTTCTTCTTTAATCCATTTAGCTAAAATAAAACTAATTAATGGTAAGTTTGCTCTTCTTTTGATTCAGCTAATAGCATGCCTTGCACTATGACAAAAGCTTGATGCCAATATAAAGGGTGGCATGAGTACTTGCTAACTTATGCTTAGTATAAAGTTGAAACAGTGCCATAAGGAAAGATTACTTAAGGGGTTAAATCTTAAGCTCTGACCCACATTTATAAGTTAAAGAATAATAACAAAGATAATAAGGATTTAATCTCAGTAAAATCCCAAGCATGCATTATTTTATTATAAACTAATGATAAGTTGTTATTGTTTATTTTTGCAATATAAGGTAGCCTTGTTGCAGAGATTCTTAGTCAACTGGTAAGAATTGCTGAACCATGCTAACTTAGTGCACTGGCAAGTAAATAAATCCTCTCCTGACAATGTTAACTTAATGACTAAGTTACTTCCATTTGATATATAGCAATCTACCACTTAACTCCACACTTGTTTCTGGACAGAAAGTTTTGCTACTGGATGCCACAGCTTAAGATGCCTACTGCCCAAGACTTTGTAAACTCATGAAGAATTCCAACTTCTCAACTTTGACAACTGTATATCTATTTACCAAAGTTTAAAGAAGTAAAAAAGTAGCAAATATACTTTGACTAGCAAGCCTTGTACATTGCCACTCTCTAGTGAGACTAGGAATGCATCAAAGTTAGAAAATAGGAAATTCCCTAAATAAGGTAGAAATCACACTGATAGAAAGGTAAGAATACAAAATAACAGACCAAAACATTATATATGGGAGCGTAAGCAAGACACCACTTATAAAAAGGAGTGAAGGAAAGAAATAGCTGGTTTAGGGCTTTATCTGCATTGTAAGAAATTGAAGATACATTGCTAGAAGAATGGGGCATACTAGCACTAGAATATATCTTTAGAGAAATAAAAGGTGGAGAAAGAATGGAAAATAATAACAAAACTGAGAAAGAATAAGGAAGTATTATCAAAGCAATAAAATAGCTTGCTCTTTGCTCCTAAAGGTTTGAATGAAGTGAATAGAAGAGTTAATGACAGGCCAAGAATATGCACTATACAGAGGTTCAATTTTTTGGATGTCTATTATAAAATTTTAACAGAATTGCTTTTTCTTATACTCTATTTATTTGCCCACATGATTAGTTGAAGAAGGGAGAGAACTCAAGAAATGGGACTTGGAAAGAGATGATATAAGTAGAATTATGAGAAAAAAACTCAAAAAAAAATTTTTTTTCTTTCTTTTTCAATTTTGATAAAATTAAAGAACACAGAATTCTCACATTTCTAATACTTTTAAAGCTTTATGATGTCTTTAAGGTCTCAATATAAAGGTGGAAGGAGGGAGAAGTGGTGATGTTACAACCTCACTGCACTTTTATAATTCATTAAAAAAAACTTGGAAAAAAAGCAGCAAGGAATAGCTATTAGATGAATCTATTTTGCTTCACTAAGACAAGGAGAGAGATTCTATCTTAGGATGCTTTTGACAGTTGTAATCAATGCAACATCATGGGCTGATCTAAAAATAGTTAATGGCCATATTTATCCAATTTATAAGAATGCATGCAAAGCTCTTGGTTTTTTAGAAGATAATGCAGAATGGAGGCAATGTCTTGATAAAGCTGCTTCAATCTAACCAGGATCAGCTCTTAGACAGCTCTTTTACACCATTCTACTCCATTATACTCCTACTACTCCTAAAGCTCTATGGAATGAATTTAAGCATTTTATTTGTAATGATCTTTGGCATAGATTGCAACATATTAGGCAGTATAGAGATCAAAATCTTACCAATAATGACATTTATGATTATAGTCTTCATCTTATCAATGACAACTTGATGAACTTTAGCAAAATCCTCAAAGATTTTCTGAATATGCCAGAACCTCAACAAGTTTGGAATGTAGTTCCAAATGATTGACTTATTCATTTAAAGTTGACTTTAATATTAATTAAACAAATATAGAAAATAGAATGTTGCAAGAAGAAACTAATTATGATATTGAAGAGTTAAAAAGAAGAGTTGATAAAAACAAGGCCAAGTTTAATACTGAACAATTAAAGACCTTTAATGCTGTTATAGACTTGGTAAATAGCAATTTAAAAAGAATGATATTCATTCACAGTGTAGGAGGATGTGGCAAAACCTTTGTCTGCAATACTTTGGCTTCTGCTATCTGTGCCAATGGAGATATTGCATTATGTATAGCATCATCTGGAATTGCTGCCTTATTACTGGAAGATGGTAGAACTGCTCATTCTAAGTTCAAAATTCTCATTTCTGCACTAGATATATTTATTACCAACATTAAAAGAGGAACACATTTGTCTTAATTGCTGCTTCATACTAAAGTGGTTATTTGGAATGAAGTTTCAATGCAGCATAAAAATGCCATTAATGCTGTAGATTATGATTTTAGAGATATTCTAGATAAAAACATCTCTTTTGGTAGAGTAACTATAGTTTTTGGAGGAAATTTTTGACAAACTCTTCTAGTCATTCAATAAAGGCTTAGACAGCAGATGATTGTTGCTTCACCTAAGAGAGGTAGACTTTGAAATTACATCCAAGTCCATTATTTGGTCCAAAATATAAGATTGGATCAGATTCTTAATAATATGGCTTATACAGCTTAGTTATTAAATGTTGGTGCTGGAAAAAATCTAAGTCCTGGAGAAATAATATAGCTGCCAGATACTTTGATCTGCCATGACAATTTCATCACAGGATTGATTGCTTCACTTATCCTAATATCAATCACCATTAAAATAATCAATATTTCCTAGACTATACTATCCTTTTTAGCAAGAACTCTGATATAGAAGATATTAATTTAGAAATTTTGCAAAAGTTTTCAAAAGAAGAAAAAATCTTGCAGAGTGCAGACTCTATTCAATGTAATGACACAAATATCAATAGCCTTGCATTATATCCCATGGAATATCTCAACTCTTTGAGAGCTAGCAGTTTGCCTTTAGCTAGACTCTCTTTAAAGGTTGGTGTTTATATAATGCTACTTAGAAATTTAGATCCAACTAGAGGGCTTTACAATGGAACAAGAATGATTGTCACTTATATCAGCATCAGAGTCCTTTAATGTCACATTATCAGTGGAGATGCCAAGTTTGCAAGATCAACTATCATGATTTCAAAAATCAATTTTGATACTTCTAAAGAAGAATTACTTATTTCATTAAAAAGAAGACAATTTTGAGTTCATTTAGCCTTTGCTATAACTATCAACAAGTCACAAGGACAATTAGTCAAACATGTTAGATTGGATTTGCAAATACCAGTTTTTGCACATAGTTAACTTTATGTTGTAGCATGATGGTGTACATAACTACATAATGTGATGGAAACCATGGATATGATGGTGATATGTGACTAATATGTGATATAACAATGTGACATATATGTGACATGTTACAGAGTAGAGTATGTGACATGTAGTGTACTATGTGACATACTATAGCTGAAAAAGTAATGTAACTATGATGTGTAATTAATCTGATGTGACACATGATATGAATATGATATTTGTGTAACATATGATGGAATATGGTGATATATCATGTGATATGTGATGTACTGTGTGATATACTATGTGATATATTCTGTAACAGTTACTTGATGTGATTGTCTAAGGTCTTAATCAAGTGAAATAAGGTTGAAGCAGAATCTAAACTTAAATTGTAAAAAACATAACTTTAACTGAGTAAAGCAAGGTTAAAGCTGGATCTGAGCATTAAATTTTGATTAACAAGGCCTTAACTGAGTGGAGATTGAAGCTAAATCTAAATCTTGCATTTTAAAAAACAAGGCTTTAACTGAGCAAAGTGAAGTTGAAGTTAGATCTAAGCATTGAGGTTTGTTTAACAAGGCCTTAACTAAGCAGAGTGAGATTGAGGCTGGATTTAAGCATTGAAGCTTGAAAAACAAGGCTTAACTAAGCAAAGTGAGGTTGAGCTGAATCCAAACATTAATGTTTGAAAAATAAGGCCTTAACTGAGCAAAGCAAAGTTGAGGCTGGATTTAAGCATTGAATAGTAAATACAAGGCTCTAATTAAGCAAAGTGAGGTTGAGCTGGATCTAAGCAAAGCTATGGCCTATGCCAAAGGCAATATACAAAATTATACTTTTTTGAAAATAAGGCTTGCTTGAGGCTAGATATAAGCATTGCATTTTGAAAAATAAGGCTTTAACTGAGTGAAGTGAGGCTGAGGCTGGATGTAAGCATTGAATATTGGAAAACAAGGCCTTAATTGAGCAAAGCAAGGTTGAGGCTGAATGTAAGCATTGAATATTAAAAAATAAGGCCTTAACTGAGCAAAGCAAGGTTAAGGCTGGATATAACTATTGTATATTGAAAAACAAGGCCTTAACTGAATGAAGCAAGGTTGAGGCTGGATATAAACATTGAATAATGAATACAAGGCTTTAACTGAATGAAGCAAGATTGAGCCAAATCTAAGCAAAGCTATGGCCCATGCCAAAGCTATGGGTTGTAGCTCATCATGTAAAATACTATGGCATTCTAGCTATAGAATGAACTTAGGCTTATGTAATTACAATCAAAATTGATGGAGCAATAGCCATTTTAAAATATTCACTCATTGAAATAGTTTTTTGAGCATCTCTAATTTTAGTATCTCTTCCATTTGCCTTAATAACTGCTTGAATCCTTTTAAGCATGCTTTTTATTAGTCTTTGGCATACCTCTAGTGGTATTTTATCCCACTCCTTTGCAACTCTCTCCCAGGAATAGGTTTTATGATAGTGGTTGAAAGTTGAGATGTAAATCAATGAACTTGAACCACTTCCAAATATAGTCACATGACTCTGTCTGTATTCCTACTCCTTGTTTCTGACTAAAACAGGAATAAACCTGAAAAATTAGAAATACTCAAAAAACTGTCCCAATGAATGAATATTTTAAAATAGCTATTACTCCATTAATTTTAATCTTATTACATAAGCCTAAATTCATTTTGTAGCTATGATGCCATATTATTTTACATAATTTAATCAGAATTTTAGATACTTTCCATCCTTCATGCTAATGTCATCTTTCAATAGATATGAAATATTGTGGCAATTTTTTAAGCCACCTATAGCTCTAATAAGTGTCCAATAATTGCTACAGGATTCTCAATATTCACAAGTCCACTAAGAAGGCTGAAAAGACCTTGTATCAAACAGAACTCCAAGTGAATAACAAGTCAACAAGACTTGTCAAGTTGATCATTTGAATACCAGGGAGTCTGGCAATTGTCCAATTTTGCACTGCCACACCGAATTTCGCTGTTTATTAATTTCGGTGTCTCGTCGACATAATTGGATTATTGACCCTGCGCTTCTCATTAAAATAATGCCAAGGGGATATGCAACAACCATAACGAGGCAATTATTAAATATCGGCAACCCATTCTGGAGTTCTGGTTGGTTGTCGTGCCCGCAATCTCTGAGCACGCTGAGTGCCGAGCTTCGGAAGTCGATTGTGGGTACGTATATTATGTCTACATAGATACTGACACTTTATTGCAAGACAGGAAACTCGCAATATGATATAGCAACGGCCGTTGGAGTCAATTGTCCGCTTGTTCGGATCCGGCGATTTGATTAGAACTCTAGTGGAGCTCAATCTCAATCAATATCCACAGCGCCCAAGGGGCTCCTGAATCTAATTGCCACTTGCCATGTGGGCTTAGAGAAGCCCGGGTTGCTCATGGGGTCCTTCCTGCGTGCAATTTATTCGAGCGAGAAAGAATCTGAGCGCCGAAGGATCGGATACACATCACCGTCCATGCTTCCAAAAATTTCCAGGTGATCTCGTGACTTGACTTCACCACCCCAATCCACCCGTGTTACATTACATATTAATGATATCGTTCGCCAAGTTATTGCCTGCCCGTTGTGTGGGTGAGTGCGTTCACAGACATCAATTTACCTCTACTTTCTATCGAGGCATGCATATACATGAAGAAGCAAAAAAAAAAAAAGTCGCACGTTGAGTTTTGACAGCAGAGCGTAAGCGTCCGACTAAGGTAAGTAAGTCAGTTTTACCACCGAATATACTCGAGCGCCATATAGGAGACCCCATGTTCTCAGGGCTTCGCACACCGGCGGGATTCGTCTTTGATGATACTCCTGTACATTATGACTCGCGATTCATGCATGCGAATATACAGCTTATCAACTACGAGAAGCTTCGAGGCAGTACAGAACCGATCGGAATCGGGTATCTAGACAGGGACAGGGTTCGGCGGAACCCACCCCCAAGACACCGTTTCTAATTACTATCAACGGCATTCGCGATACGACAGGACAGGGAGTCTGTATATCCAGAACTTGATCAGGTGTCGTGTTCGGTTCTCTGCTACGAACGCGCCCCCAATGGAAGAAGAAACTGTCGGGGAGTCGGGAGTCGGGATCACGCGCGCGCGATATTCCTTTCTGCTCGAAAAGGTCAGCCGCGCACGCAAGGACGCAAGATTTATTTTGGGTAAGTTATGACCGACGACACCCCCCACCACCCAGAAGTCGCGGTACGAAAAAAAATAAAAAACCCCTTCTCGCATCTCACAACTCCCCTTCCCATCCCTGTCTATCTGACTATCTGTCTATCTATCAATCGTAATCGACGCCAAGCGCACACCGCGCTTCGCGGAGTCGACGGGGCTTCGATGGTCAGGTAAGGCAAGCGTAACGTTTACTTATCTTATGTACGATGTACAACAGCAAGTAGGTAAGTAAGGCAAGCACGAGCACGAGCATATGCCAAGAAGCAAGAAAGTGGCTGGGGGCCAGCCGGGGGGTTGCGGGGTGGGGGGTGGGGTGTGGCATCGAGCATCGAGCATCGAGTATCGAGTATCGCGGGTAGGTGCGTGCGTGCGGTGGGCACCGACAACCCGTCGATAGGCGTGGCGTGGCGTTGGCGTATACTTTAAGCAAAACACTCTCCAGATGACAACATGGCAACATCAAAGATAGATCCAAAACTCAACCTCGGCCTCGCCCTTTCCTGTCTGGGTGGTTAGGCGTGGGTGTGGGTGTGGGTATGGGTAGGCAGGGGTGCGGGACAACAATCAGCAGGGTTGTTAATCAAAAATCCGAATGGTAACTGCTAACTCGTGCACGGCGGCGCGGGTAAATTCGTGTCTTTCAGCTGGGGTATCACTTTTACTATTACTATTACTACGGCGGACGGAAGTAAATCTAGCTCGTAATATAATATAATATAATAGGGTAGTCTCGTCCTCGTCCTCGTCCCTCGCCGTGCGTGGGTCTCGGCTTTGTATAGGAATCGCCGTGTGCGGGTGCGGGTGCGGGTGCGTATGTATGGCGTGCCCAAAGTCTTCAAGGCAGCATCATCATCATCATCAACGTCATCGTCGGTGTCGTTAATCCAAAAAATCCAAATGGATAACTACCAACTACTAACTCGTGCACGGCGGCGCGGGTAAAGTCGTGTCTTTCAGCTGGGGTATCACTTTTACTATTACTATTACTACGGCGGACGGAAGTAAATCTACCTCGTAATATAATATAATATAATATAATATCATGCTCAGGGTATTCTCATCCTCGTCCCCTCGTCGTGCGTCGTGGGTCTCGGCTTTATATAACAATCGCCGTGTGCGTGTGCGGGTGCGTAAGTAATGGCGTGCCCAAAGGGGTCTCCAAGGGCTTCCTACTTCCTACTTCCGACTTCCTTATCTTATTATCTTAAGGAATAACCCCCAATTTGATTTATTTATGTAAAATCAGAAATCAGTACCCCTACCTAAATCCCCGCTCCCCCCCCCCCCTTTCCCAACC
>QLON01006084.1:0-30179 GCA_003313675.1 Termitomyces heimii
TTTCTAGCCTAGTTGGTGGTCAGTTTCTATCTGGGTCAGCTCTTTCAGTAGGGATGTGTGCATGTGTTAATCTTTGGGGTAGGTTGTCGTCATTCTGCAGGTCATGGTCAGGTACGTCATTGCCTCGGGCATTGGTAAACTCTGTCTCTGGTGTGGGTGCATATATTTCGATGTCAATATTGGTGTCATTGCTGGGAGTCAGGGATGCCGATTCATCCAGATCACATAGTGATGGGATTCTATCATGGAGTTCTTCAGTCAACTGCTCATCAGTTGTTGACTGCTGTTTGTGATGTTCAATAAACTTGACATGAAATGATTGATACACCTTATTGTTCCTTTTGTCCCAGCATCTATAAGTTTTTGACTGCTGTCCGTACCCAATCAAAGTGCACTCTATCGACCATGGGCATATTTTGGGATTATGAGTAGGGACCCAGACAAAGGCCTTGCAACCGATTTTGTGCATGTAGTCATAGTTGGGTGATTGTCCATGCCATAGCTCATAAGGGGTTTTTCCATTAAGCAACTTGGTGGAAGTCTTCACATGAAGGTGTGCGGCTGTAAGATAGAATTCATCCCAGAGAAATTCTGGGCACTTGGAGTCTATTTTCATGGTCCTGGCATTTCCCATTAGAGTTCTATACATCTTCTCGACTCTTTCCATGTGCGCCAATGTGTATGGGGCACCTTGCTCTTTGGATGTACCTCTAGACTCAAGCCAGTCCTTCATTTCATGACTGTGGAGTTCCCCATCAAACCCAGTTCGATACTTCCCAATTCTCAGCCCAGTCTCATTCTCGCGTGCCAGTTTCCAAGCTTTTAACGCTTGAAAAGCATTTGCTTTGCTCTTAAGTAGGATGGACCATGGCATATTTATATAGTCATCTACTATGTCTAATACATAGTGATTGCCGGATTGTGAACATATGTTCACTGGCCCCATCAAGTCTGCCCAGACAATTTCCAGTCTACGCATAGCCCTGTGCCCCTCCTGCCTCATCTTTGGAACAGGCGATCTGGTCTGTTTTCCGATGATGCAACTGTTACATTTTGGCAGTAGGGTAGATGATGAAGAAGGCACACTTTTGATTTTGTGGTCATGGACTAGTTGCGTGATGGCTTTATAATTTGCATGGCCAAGGTGGTAGTGCCAGGTTTCCATGTTTACATTTGACTGTATTGTGTAAGCATGTTCTGGGGTCCTTTCAAGCAGATCAATGGTATAGAGTCCTTTTTCTGGTACAAGTGGTCCACTTGTGAGTGTTTTCTTGGTAACGTGGTCAATGATTGAGACTTCTTTGTGATTGAAAAGGGAGTATGTGTTGTTGTCTCTGGAGATTTGCTAACTGATATGAGTTGCACCATGGATTGAGGCATGTATAGTGCTTTCTGGAGTACAAGCATGTTCCCCTGGGCTGTGAACAGCTTGATACTTCTGACTCCGCAGGCTGAGATTGAGGATCCCCCTACTCCTCATATGACCTTTGGTGCTATGGGTTGCAGAGTGGCAAAGTCTGACTTGTATGGCAATATGTGTATAGTGGCGCTGGAGTCTATGAAGAAGGGATTTTTGATTGTTGCAGATAGCACAGTGTTACTTTCGGAATGGTTGGTCCAGTCAATGGACATCTTCATCTCCTCCTCAACGATCATGATCCAACCCTCCCACTCGATTTCATCTGTGGTGGTGGCAACTGCAATGTCATCAGTGACTAGTCCAGCAAAGTTCACCACAGGTGCCACAGTCATAAAAGTTGGCTCTGCACTCAGCGTTTGGAGCTTCCCTAGGTCGGCTTCTTTTACAAGGTATACTTTTCCTTTTGGTCCGGTGAGTTGCATGTAGGTCTTTGTCTCACCAGTAGCCTTATTCCTCTGACCCCAGCTGTTAGCAGCTGCTCATGCGGCATTGTGTGCTGCACTGAAGCCCTCCTTCACCATTGCCCCTCCCAGGTGCACACAGAATTTTGCATCATGGCTGGCACATGGACAGTTGTGTGAGGCGCATGTGGTACAACACTTTACCCTTGCTGGGTGGTTGTGCCCTGGAAGGTGAGGTTTGTCTGAGTGGAATCGACTCATTGTCGTGGCACTGAGTGCAGTATCTGTGGCAGGGTTTGAACCGGAGCTAGACTTCAGGTTGTAGAGGTTCTGAACTGTCTCTAAGAGATTCTGAATGTTGTCGGACGTGTAGGGGCTGGACTGATTAACAATGTCACATATGCATTTTGGAACACTGGATTATGAGCACCTCCTGAATGAGTGCGACTTGTTGTACTGGACCTTCTCCTTCTGCTCTAGTTTTGATCTGACTATAGACATTTGCTGCAGTTTTAAATTCATCAATGCCTTCATACTCAGCCTCATCCAATGCGGTGAAAATTATGGCATGGGCGAGATCATTGTTGGCAATCCAGTTGCAGTATGCTACTGGTTCTGAGCTTGCGCTTGGTGTCAGGATGTAGGGTGCAAAGACATAGAACTTTAATCCGAGGAGTGACAGATGTATGTTGAGGTTTTTTGACCATCACTCAAAGTTTGCAGTAGGTGAGTTGTGACTAAACTTATTGTGTTTCCAGTCAGTGCTGCGGATGGCAATGGCGTGGACTGAAGGGGTCATCATGTTGAAGGACATTCAACTAACTGGGTACTTGGCGCAGGTGAGGGAAAAAAGTGTTTCCAAACACAAAAGGTGTATATTGTCCAAATCGGGATGTGACAAGGTGAGTGGCCAGTACAGATATCCAGTCCTTGTTCCAACAAAAGAGGACCATAATCAGGAGAAAGTTCCAAATATAGTATCTCGGTGCAATCGGCACCAAGACTTTGAGGACAAAGAGGCAGTTCTAGCAAGCGGCAGTACTGTGTATCAAGTAGTCCACAAGGTAAGGCCCATAACCTGTTAGAACTGAATGCTTCTAGTCCTTATGCGGTGTTCAATGACACCTAGATAATGTATATGTTTAGTATAAATCCCAGTTAATGTATAAATGGAACTAATATTGAAGTACCTAGATAATGTATACGTTTAGTATAAATCTAGGTATGATTGTAAGTTAGCATGTAATTAGCGATATATGATTTGGTGACATACCCCAGTTAATGTATAACGGAACTGGGGTATGTCTACGATGTGCCCTGCTTATAAGTGTATGTGACAAAGGTGGCCATTGGCCCTAATGTCATTGTTCGTGGCACAATGCGCTTTGGCTCGGTCCCAACACAGCCCACTGCCCATCTCTAGGGGTTATGATGTGGTGAAAGTTATCTATGACAAATACACCAAGCACACACACTTCTTGCCAGCCTGACCAACCAATGACATGGCTGCAATGTGCAATATATTCATAGCAAGGGTCTAATGCCTGCATGGCATGCCAAAAAAGGTAGTGTCAGACCATGGCCCACAATTTGTAGCATGGTACATACAACACCAAATACACCTACAACCCATCATTTTTGATTGACCCCATAAGCTCCCAATCGATGCCCAAGGCAGATGATTGACTGGATCGAATCCAGGTGGTGCAGAAGGCACTGAGGGGGCTGTTGAAGTTGGCAGCGGACAGAATGAAGAGATTCTACAATGCATGGGTGGATGAGTCACCTAACTATATCACCGGAGACAATGTCTACCTTGAATGCGCAGACCTTCAGTCAGATAGGCCCAGCCACAAGCTCTACAGACGTTTCGCCCCCTTCAGGATTTCCTAGAAGTTGTCGAGGATGGCGTACAGACTGGACTTACCTGATGGCTGGGCCATTCACAACGTCTTCCTCCTGCCTTGTCCCAGCTCACAAGGATACCATCCCCGGCCAGTGCCAGGAGCCACCGCCACCAGTGCAGTTGGAGACGGGGGAGGAGGTCAAAATCAAGCGGATCCTGAGAGAACGTTGGACGAGGGAGGGAGTGAAGGAGTTTCTGGTGCGTTGGAAGGGTTACGACGAGAGCGAGGACAAGTGGCTGAAGGAGTACAATATGTCACACGCGTTGGAAATTATACAAGAGTTCAGGGAGAACAAGAGGATGCATGGAAGGTGTCGACGTGACAGGAAGCGCAGTGATTGATCAGGCACCCGGGGCGGGATCTTTTTTTTTTTCATTTCCATCTAAGAGGGAAGGGGCGAGTGTCACGGTACACACGTGACCACTACAATACCAATAGCCAGACGTACTTAGAATACCTTCTTTAGTTTGATTCATTTCCGTTCTAGGTACGTTACAACGCGCTGTATACTATTTTATACGAATACATTTCCGTTCTAGAGTTCTCGTTGTGTCGCGTTGCAAATCACTGGCAAGAACCTAACAGGTTTGCCGGACATGAAGAATGTCTTCTAGTGCAATGATGTTCTATGCAACAGTCTGCACACAGATTTTCAAGCTGACACAGACCGGTTGTCGGGATGTAATTGTCTTTACATAACCGCATGATGTCGTTGAGAAAACTGTACGAAATGCGAGTTTATAAGATTAGCAATACTATTGCCTACTATGGCACCCACTCCTGAATTCTCAGCTTCCGTTGAGAGAGTAAGTTTGTGACAAGCGGATATCTCCATAGTCTTTGCACAGCCTGAATGTTTCTTCGAAGCATTTCCGTGACGTGAAGGCAATTAGGTGTTGAGGCGGTGAGAGTATTGTTGCATGATCTCCAAGATGTAAACGAAGCTTGCCACCCAGACCGTGCATATGTAGAAGCACGTCAGGTGAGGCCCCCATTGAGATCCATTGTTAAGAGAACTTGGGGAAGGGAAACATGAACATTATCAAATTGAGTCGGAGTAATAGTACCGCGTATCTCATGCCTCTTCACCTCTCTTGTTTCCAATTCTTCTTGCTATACAAATAATCCGCAGTATAAGGGGTGTATTCAGCTACCCAGATCGTTATACTTACCTTCAAGGTCTTGTTTATAAGATTATTGACACGTTTAGAGTAAGCGTCATGACGATAGTTGTCATCGACCAACTGACATTGGTGTTCAACGTAGATTGACGTAAAGTACTTGTCATCATAGTGAGTTCTCAAGCCCTGAGTCCCTGAGTGAGATTGTTTGTCAAGGAAGAACTTGACGTCTGGTACATTCCAACATGCTGTACAGAAAATATCCAAACCTAATCCGTTATCAAAAGAGTCTCGTGGCCCGTGATAAAAATATTTATTGGTTTTGGACCTATCAAAATGATAAAGGATCAGAATTCTGTTGGGATCTTTGTGGTTCATCTCCAATCAATGTTTTGCCGTTATCTCTTCTCCAAGGGGTTATTACATCTCCATTTCTACGGCAATGTACTCCTTCTGACATTTGATGGAGTAGTTTGACAATCGCTGTCAAACTGGCACACGCCAAGATTGGCCGAACTGCAGCGAAAAGGACTTGAAACGCTCTTTCAAACCATAAAACGCATCATTGATAGATGCAAGCAGACAGGGAGTCCATAGTTAGGCATAAGAAATGAATGAAATATCACAGACATAGATGGTCATCATTTGATATCGAAGCTAGAGGGCTGACTGTAGCATAATTTATATTACGAGTGCATTGTACGGAAACAAGTTATATTTATTCTGAAGTCAACAAATCTTACAAGAATGATTCAGACTTCAGATGATTTAGTCTCTATATACCCCTATTACACTACTGAGACATAGCATAGTAAAATTTGTTTCACACTGACAAAATGTAAGTACTTTATAACAATAATTGGATGTATTGTATGATAAGTGTCCACAATTTGATGTCATAAGACGTTACCTTGGACAAGGGCCTCATACCAAAAACAGAGTAATAGAGTTGCGATGAAAGAAATAGCAGGATAAACTCAGAAGGAAATACATGTGATGATTGTGAACAGGGCCACATGGCTCAAATTTTTGGGCAAGGGTTAGAATGGAATGCTCTCCTATGTCAGATGACAAGATAGTCCTGAGCCTTTCAACCTTTTTCTATTGCTTGGATAATGATATTTAAGACACTGTATGTGTACAAAAGGAACTGCAATATTTGAATTTGGCATAGCCTTCGTTGACATATTTCACAACTCTGGTGGTCATGAAACATAGTCTGATTTCACACTTGTTGATCTTCTATGCTTCAGCAAATTCAATTTTCGACTAGATAAGCAGAGATACTCCTTTGTATATACTCTACTCACTCGTGATTTTTTCCCCAGAAGTCACAGAACAAACGGATTATGTTGCAAAATACAAATTTCACATAGCAAACCGATTTCACATTGTGACACATGACAGTACTTCATTGGTATCCATTTGCGTTGTGGAGTTTATTTGTCCTCGGTAGAGGTGCATTGCCATCCGTTCATGGCACACGGCCATACAATCACGGCCAAAAAAACGGTTATATCAACAGTTACCTACGCTGTACGAGAAATTCCAGAACCATCCATGGCATGGCATGACAGATTTATGGCCGTAAACCGTAATATACGGCTATGGTAATACTGTATTTGTTTGAAACATTCTAATAAAATGCATTTCAACTATATTGAGCTAATTTGAGTCAATGCATAATGATGATGAGTACTGGCACTAGCACAAGTTGTCGGCTCGACGGTGGAGGAGAAGAGGGAAGGAAACGGGGTTTCAATTTGATGTGATGTCATACAATCCCGGCTGTTATGGGCGTAATCCGTACGGCGCTCGACCATCCGTGACCATACTGTGTGAAATCTAACCTGAATGCTGAATGGTACGGCTACAGCAGCCCTAACACCTGTTATGATCAATCGTGGCCACTGTAAGCGTCGATCCCACAACATCACACAAGTCACGCTACATTTTCATACGCGAAACAATGGACGTTGTACAAGTATATATATTCCCCTCATCCCAATAGGCACCCTCAGTATATTATACACGGACTGAGGGTGAGCCAAATCATGACTACAGACGTCGATATTATACTTACAAGTACCATAGATTGGATACTTACCGTATCCGTGTATATCTAGGTCTTACTTCAACAACGCCTACCCATGAGCCGTAGAAACGGTTGCAGTCCTAGTCGTAAATTACAACGGGAAATCTCCGGAGCACATGTCTTCATCAATCAATCTGGTGGGCTTTAATACGAAGAATACGTACATATAATTACACCGCTGTAGTTCAGACCCCCCTTCAGTCAGATATGAAAACTTTTCTCAAGAACAAGACATCCTTAGCACTATTAACTTCATAGGTAAATGTATTTACAGTATATGACACAGGCCAGTTTGGTTTGAACTCACATGAGGCCTTGTTGGTTTAGTCCCTTCTTCGTCGATGGTTCAGACTGTTGTTACACTTGCCCATTCATGGCAAAGCAGAGTTCCAAATCTTTCGTTGACTGAACTCATGACACGTCCGAGTTTTCTCGTTAATCCAAAGCTGCCGAATGTGAGAGGGGGAAATGGAATAGATAAGAAAGACTGCGACTAGATGGGTAAGACTCGATTGATTGTGAGATTTTAACACGAAGTTGATTATGAGTTTGCGAGAAGAAATTGTATTTCTTGGTTCCTTGAATCCCACTCCCCAGGGAGGGAGGCCGAAAAACTCAAGCTAACTACAAGGGACTGGATAGGTAGGAGTAGAATCTGTAGAATGGAATGGAATGGCATAGGGATGGTGGGTGGGGTCTCAAACACGGTGCGTGACGCGAGAGATATCGTAGTGAGCAGGCGCTGCGAGCGCAGTGTGAGACGACAGGCGTCACAATCGCTGCCCGCAGGTATATAAGTGATTTAGACAATGGTAGAAGAAACAAAGCGCGGTGGTAAAGATATGATTTCATTCAATGTGATATATGAAGTGCGAGAAAGGGTCAGCGATTGTTTTCTTCCCCTGAATTAACCACAATCGCTTCGCCCTTGCCCGAAACAACTTGACAGTCCGAGAGGGCTTTGAATGAACCCTCTGACTAAGGTGTTACATATTATGTGACATCTGAGTGCAAAGAGATTCATTGTCCGCGTAGAGCACAGATATATATAGTAATAATAGGCTCACAGGGATATCTCGATCCCAGATACTTTCTCCGATTGATGGCATAATTTCCAGTTGGACACGCCTTGATGAACGGGCTAGCGCTTGATATATGCCCACGCTCTTCCTAAGAAACCCAACATGTCCTCGATTTATTGTCATGGTGTCACCTACTCCCCGCTCACGCGTGCTACTACAATTCCTGTCAATAAACTCAAGGATCCATCCCTGAACATTTGTAAGTCTATTGATACTACTTGACACTGCGGGTACTTCATCTGTCTTGACCAAGCGTACGTTCGCCTTCAATGGGTAGACCTTGTCAACAATATCCGATGCCGTGTAATTCCTCTCTCATACTTCTTTAAACTGCTGGATTCGTCGAGACCTGGCATCGGAGTAGCGAAGGTTGCATTGGGTCTTGTGTACTTGATGGCTGCCCCTGGCTTCGTGCCTTCAGGAGAGTATCTTTATGTCCCGGATTTAGAAACGATCAGGCTCTGTCCCTACGCTCCCGGCGAAGTTGCTGTTCTCGGTTGGTTCAACGAGAAAACGCCATACCCTGGAATTGATAACAAGCTGACTTTGGATGTCCCGATATGTCCCCGCACCTTCTTGCAACGTGTCGTTGGGTGAGTAGTTTTCTGACTGTTGTATACTAAGTGACTTTTTCAGTGCTGATTTTCTCCAGGGAGTCATCAAAAGCTGGAATCGAATATCTTGTGGGATTCGAGTCAGAATTCATTCTCCTCAAATCCACCAAACCTGTTGTGGCTGCAAGCAACCATAGCTGGACTGCTACTAATGGTTTTCCCACTGGCTCTATTGTTGCAAAGATCCTCAAAGAGGTTGCCGATGGAATTCAACTGTCAGGCATTGAATTGCAGATGTATCATGCGGAAGCTGCTCCTGGACAGGTCAAATTATTTTCTGTGTATAGCTTTATCGACGTCGATAGCTCATGTTTCTTCTTGACAGTATGAGATGGTCACTGGTCCTCTCCCTCCACTAGAAGCCACCGATGCATTGATCCATACCCGAGAAATTATCTACAATACGGCAGCTAAGTATGGATTGCGCGCCACATTTGCCCCGAGGATCTATATGGACTCCGCCGGAAGTTCTACACACATGCACATATCGGTCCATTCTAAAGACAACGAAAAAGTGCCTGAAAAACTGTCACCTATCGAGTCCTCTTTCCTCGCCTCAGTCCTTGCCAATCTCCCCGCTTTAACTGCCCTTACATTACCTACTCAAGCATCCTACAAAAGGATGGCAGACGGGGTGTGGTCTGGTGGCACCTATGTAAATTGGGGCACTGAAAACCGTGAGGCACCCGTGCGCCTGGCTAATGCTTCATCTCCATCCTCTAGAAATTTTGAGATGCGCTTTGTGGATGGCACTGCAAATCCTTACGTGGCACTCGCAAGTATTCTTGGCACTGGTTTCGTCGGAATTCGTGACAAAGCAGAACTCAAGATTAAAGATTGTCCGGGCCCGAAAACCGCAGCTCAACTGACCGAAAAAGAGAGACACATTCTCGGTATAACTCAGAGGATGTCATTGAGTTGGGAAGAGGCGCGCCAAAATCTGAGCAACAATATGGTTCTGAGGGATTTTGTTCTCGGAAACGAGTTAACGGAAAAGTATCTGGCGGTCAATCAGGTGAGAATTTTCGATAGCCAACCTTGAAAAAAAAGTTCATGCATAAAGGCAGACACTCGGAGATGCCTTAAACCTTGATGGTAATGATGAAACAGCGGCGTTGACAAGACTGGTTGAATTCTATTGACTGTTTTTTTTTTATCAACTGTGAAATAAATCATTTATTTATTTGATTGATGAAGGCCTGCTTCCGGAGTTCAGCCCTAAGTCGTTCAAACTGTTTCGACACATTATCCATTGGTCGGGCAGCGTCCGAAGAACAGGTACTAATAATACTCCAGTCTTTATGGGGCAAAACCGTCCCCTCTTTCAAGCTTTTGACATTCCGATCGTGCCGTATCAACTTAAGGTACCACTACTTACCAAAACAAGCCCGCAAAAGAGATCTTGCTAATACATACATTCATATCATATCTCATGAGTTACTAGAAAAATGATGCTTCGTGGTCTTCCGTCGACTCCGGGCTCTTTGAACCATTGGCATGTTAAGTATCAATATCGCATCTCACTTATCTCGAATGGACGCTGTCATTTAAACTGCCATATACTTCCCATCCTAGATAAAATGATACTCGTGAATTGTGAAGCCATCAATTTTTATTGATTTGTGAATAGCTTTAGATTGAACCTTTGGCTATCCAGATGTACAAATTTTTGTTCATCAAAGATTTATCATTTTTATAACGAGTTCAGTTCCACAACCTCGATGCAAGGTTTTTGTATCTGTCCATATCTATATGCACGTTGTTATCTACACTTCAGGTTATCCGGCCAATAGTCAACATGAAACATGCCGTTCTCATACTAACTTACTCAAACTCGCTATAAATCAAGAATGTAACTGCTTGTATGGGTGCTGCAAGCACAGCATGCTCAAGGTCATACATACAATGGAGCCCTCCACACTGCGAATTATCTTAAATAGGTTTTTTGTTAAAACCTAGGACCTATATCGTACACGAGTAAGTACGTGGAGGTTGCAAGTAAGGTATTCGGTATGGTAAGTGTATGCAGTTACTTATATTTGACTGAGGGTGTATTCTGTTCACTTAGGTATATATATGGTCGAGTCTAAGGGTAAAGGGAATTGGTATTAAGAATGAATATTTTGGGTATCGACCCTCTGGCACTTGCGGTAATCCCGAATCATCGGCGTCTAACATTTGTGCACATATTTGTAATGGTTATACCCTTACATACAAGGCAGTGATTGTACAGTATATGAATACGCTTGAGGAAGGTGAAATCTCAATCTACTTCTTGACAATCACCCTTCATCAATCAGGGGTCCCGAAAAGTTAAAACCGATGAGTCCGCGACTCCGATTCGGATCTTTCTATCCTCAACCGTTTAGTGTGATCGTTGATGATTTTGGTAGCTCAATGTGACCGCATGTGAAATTGATTTTCTCGGGTTCTGGGTTGAGTAGAAGTAATAATAGACCAAATCGCCTGAAACACATATCTAATCATCCATTTTCTTCACGTAAAGGGCCCATCCTCTACTCCTTTCGTCGGATATCATCGACTCTGTCGGTTCCTTGACGGGCTATAAGAGTAGATCCAGTTCAGAATGAATTTCCACTGCTTGACTGTTATCTAACTTCGACCCTTTAACCATGTTGCTCGAGCTCGACCTTGCCGGAAAGATTCAGGCAGGTTGGGAGCGAAATGCCTATAGTAAGCACCACTAAATTCAGTTCATTTTTAAAAGATTCAGTCATTCTTTTTGTAGTTGCATGTGCCACGCTAGTTTCCTATGAGTACCGTGAGAATCAACTATCATACGATGATCATATCTTTCTCAGCATTTAGCTAAAGTCCTGCAACTCGATGCCGAGGCAAGACAAGACGGTCTACATGAATTTACTTAAGCTAATTGAACATTTTTATCACAGGTTGAATTCTTCTGGGTGGGTTAAATTGAAAGAAATTTAAAACGTTTAAACAACGAACATGCCTCAGAAACAAAGATGGTCAATTGCGAAGTGCTTGTTTCTTTGGGTAGGGACAAAGTACCACACAATTCCGCTGTTCATGGCTAATGTTACACAGTCTCGATATTACGCATTAGGATATAACATGTACGTTTAAGGTTATTCTGACCCTATGTATCCTTCGTCATTTGTTTGGTCTAGATCTAATGCTGTCGGTATGAATCTCTATCTTGGACAACAGAGAACAATGCATTATGAACGTATTACTAGTTTTCATGTTTGAACATCCTTCATATCAAGTACGCATGTTTCTAATTGTTTCAAGTCTGTATCTATGTCCTTATAAGGGTTGACCAGATGTGAGTGCTGGATTTTTGCAGTAATTCAGCATTCTCTCACACAGCCACTCGGTTCCGTCAGGTGTAAGTGTTGGTGCTTTGTATTGGTAGACAAGCTCCCGATTGTATGGTCCCGTGGCACCTTCTATCCTGGCAGGTTCCAAATTTTTTCACTGGCAAAATACTGGGGCAAGCCTCCAGGTTATCACGACGCATAGTAATTCTTTTTCTGTACATCTGATTTCTCAACTGGTATCTCACTCTTTTCTAGTCATCCTCGAACTCAGATTATATGCTATGTACGGTAGTACGATCAAAATTCTTGCTCTATTTGTAAGGGAATTATCCACTGAAGAAGCTCATGGTTGATGAGTATATCTAGGTATGCATGACGCTTGGAGAAGCGCTGGCCATGGGTTTGGTCTTTGGCCTGCCGCAGCAAAAGACCATCGGTATATTCCTTGTTTAACACCTTAAGCCTGTGTTCACCTTCCTCCCAGGCACTAATAATCCGTTACCTGGCGTTTTCATCTGTGCTGATGCGGACCCTCTAGATGGTAGCCATTGGGTGGTCTACTACTGGGCTGCTATCCTAGTCATCGAAAGCATATTGTTGACATTAGCTGTATACAAGGCCTGGCAACACCGAAAGTCGGCGTACGGCAGTACTCTGATGCGACAGCTAACAAGGGAATCTGTCTTGTATTTTTTTACGTAAGTCTTCAAACGAGGCAAGTTTACGAATTAAAACCAAACTGTGCGTTTAGGATATTTTGGATATACCTTGTCAACTTGATTTTTTGGTACATCAATCGAGTCAGTCGAACAGCGATATGTTCTGGCCCTCTCTCTAATACTCTGATAACAAGATAACCCTGGATGAGCTCGCCACTGCCTTCTCTTTTGTGATCTCAAGCATCTTTGCTAACAGACTACTCATCTCCGTCCGCTCATCACATTACCGAGGGATAACTGATGTTGATACCTATCTACCCTCTGTCCAGTTTCTTAAGGGCAATCCTTCGAAGTCGGATTATAGCCAAACATTAAACAATACTGTCGAACTTACAACATTCAATGAACGAACAGGGGTATAACAAACCAGTTGTAGCATATCAAACTATGTCCGGTTCCTAGTCACACTCTTTATCTAGTAGTCTTCAACCAGTAATTAGTAGGTCACGGTGAATGAAGTATTGTGCAGATTTTGAAGTTATATTGATATGTCTGTCTAAAATAAAGCCATTGATCATCAAAAAGTCTGAATAAAACAGACTTCTGCTGAAAACTGTGGGCAAATGACATAGCCAAAACCACCTTAAAAAGCTCTCTCCATATCATGTTAGATCAGCCTTATCAGTGGCTTAGATGTTGAGAAATCATGTGACTATAATCAAGTGACATGTGCACCCAAATCAGTCATGTGATTATAATCATGTGGCTTATCTTAAGGAAAGCATCCACACCTTGTCAATAAAATGGGCATATCTTAGTGGGAATACATGTAAACCCCTACATATTGGGCATTGTTTTGATTGCCTAATTAATCCACACACAATGGAAGTTGTCCAAAGGTATTTTGTGGTGAACTGATAGAGGGATCAGTGATTTGATGGGAAAGGCTAAATTTAGTTGTTGAGAAAAATTGAGCAGGCATTGGTAAAATGCTTATATCTTGACAGGGAAATCACCAAACCCTATTGCATTTAGTATTGTTGGAAAGGTCTAATTAATTCACACCTAATGAAAAAGGTCTGGAGGCATTTGGGGAAGAATTGAGGGAGATATTAATAATTTATAGAATAGGAGCACCAAAAACATTGAAGGATCCTCTCTTGGCTAGGAAAATTTATACCAAGTCTCTTGAAACTGTAAATAGAGGCCCAATAGCCAGGAAACAGCCCAAAATAACCAGAAAATGTTATGCATCACAGGGAGGGGAAATAACATAAATAGAGGGAGATTCTGTGACATTTAGCAGGTTGCTGATTGTCCATGCTCATAATCCCCAGAGAGTGGATATCTTAGGCCCAAGGCAATAGTATACTTCAGGCTAATAGTTTGATATGCTTTTTGGACCTTCTATTGGTGTGACTAAGGTTGCATTGACTGAAAACCAATTGGACAACTTTCATTGTGTGTGGATTAATCAGGCAATCAAAATAATACCCAACATATAAGGGTTCACATGTAATTCCTGCTGAGGTATGCTCATTTTATTGTCAAGATATGATGCTTTCCTTAAAATAAGTCACCTGATCTCCAGAAACCTGAGCATAGTCACATAATCATAGTCACATGACTAATTTGGGTGCACATGTCACCTGATTATAGTTACATGATTGATTTGGGTGTGCATTAGATTAAAATATTGATAAGCTGATTCCTCAACATCTAAACCACTAATAAGGCTGATTTAACATTATATGGAGAGGGCTTTTTACGGTAGTTCTGGCTATGTCATTTGCTTACAGTTTTCAGTAGAAGTCTGTTTTATTCAGACTTTTTAATGATTAATAGCTTCATCTTGTCTCATTGTTGAGATAGACATATTAATGCTTGAGTGGCAGTGACTAATCTTATATAATC
Source organism: Termitomyces heimii (assembly GCA_003313675.1). Taxonomy (NCBI): domain Eukaryota; kingdom Fungi; phylum Basidiomycota; class Agaricomycetes; order Agaricales; family Lyophyllaceae; genus Termitomyces; species Termitomyces heimii. Next base: position 14,519 of record QLON01006084.1, read on the forward strand.
ATGCTTGAAGGAATTTGGACCCATCCTAAAGCACATTGCTAACTGTGCTCTCTTACTAAAGAATAGAATAGAATAGCAAATAATATACTTAACAATATCTTAATGAAATTCCTGGAAGTCAAAAGAAAGAGCATTAATGGCAGCAGCTTTAGAGGCTGGAACATTTTCCTACATCACTCTTATTTATCCAACAAGGACCACATTAAACTCATACAAATTATACAAATAGTTACCTTTTCCTCTACATGGCTGGTTTTGAATTACTCCTACATGGTAAAGACACACTGAACTGCATTAATTACAAGTCCATTTACTATAACACACTTAATTATTCCTTTCCAAATCTTTTTAACTAGCTTAAATATAAACCTTTACTACAATAAGATTTTTTAAACCTGTTTTATGCATATGACAATGGCATATAACAGAGCAACAATGTAGACTTAGAAAAAGAAGCTATAGTAGTTAAGGTAGAAGAGCCTTTAGCCAAAGAGGATCATTTTCAACATGTAAGTGTATTTTACATGTTTTTTAAGTATTAAATTGCTTAAAAATCAATATTCTATGCAATCTTCAACTACTCCTTTTAATAGGAACCTACTTAGTACTTCCAAGAGTCAAAAGCAACAAGCTAAACCTCAAAGTAGACTTCAACAGTTACAAATGACTGATCTTGATAATTATTATGCAAATAAAAACATTAGAATCAATTCTGTAATTGTGCCACCTCTTCACTTTGAATCTGGGAATATTAGATCTGAGAGTATAGAATCTGGAGCTTATAATCAAACTAGAGATATAAGGTCTGGAATTAATAATCAGACTAGACAGTCTGCTGTTTCTGATGATTTTTTTGCTATAGCTATTTCTAAAAGGGTTTTGCCTGCTGAGAGTATTAGACTTATGAAATCTGGAGTTAAGAATCAGACTAAACAGTCTGCTATTACTAATGATCCATTTTCTATGACTATTCCTAAAACTATTTTGCCTGAAGGATGGAATGCTCCTTTACAAAATCCCATGCCTAGAATTGTGCCATCTCTATCTATTTTTACACATAGAGCCTCTTTATTTAGAATTGTGCCTTCTTTACCTATTGCTGTATATGGAATAAGCAATAGGCTTAATTAGGCTCCTGTTGCTAAAGTTATTATGGCTATTCTTAAAACTGTTTTGCCTAAAGGATGGGATGCTCCTTTGTAAAAACTTATATCTAGAATGGTGCTGCCTCTACCTGCTCCTATAATTAGGAGACATAGAAATGCTTCTTTGCCAAATCCTATGTCTATAGTAGTATTTCAAGAGCAACAAAGGCTGAGATATATTGCTATGGCTGAAGAGCAGGAAAGGCAACAAGAGCAGGCTATAGTTATAGAGTAGTAGAGGCAATAAGAGCAGGCATTAGAGCAGTAAAGGCAACAAGCACTAGTAGCATTAAAAGAGCAGCAAAGGCTGAGACATGTTAAAAGGCAACATCATGCATTAGCTACTTTGCATCATGAAAGAAGAGAAACAGTACAACCAGAGGTTAGGCAAAATGCATTTTAAAATAATAGCTTGACTAATGAAACTTAATAGCCTGTAGATTTCAATCCTGAACATAAGCCTTTAAATTAAGCTAGAGCTGAAAGGATTTTACAAGATTAGCAACAGCAACATGTAGCTAATCTGAAGGAGGACTTTAATGGCTTAAGTTCTGAAGATGAGTTGGAGTATGTGGAATCTGCTATAGAGTAAAATCATGATCTAGGTCTTTAAAATGACTTGAATCATATTTATGCAGCCTTTAACTAATTGATGCAACATCATTTGGAGTATTTGGATCACCTTATAAATAATGTGGATAATCCTGGGCAGCAAAATTTATTAGCAGAACTACTCAGTATGGCTAATCCTGCTATATATATATATATAAGCAGACCATCCTCCTCTTCATCTTTCTATTATTCCACAAACTGTACAAAAACCTGGAATTGCTCTTCTAAGAGCAAGGCAACCTACTTTGGCCTTATGAATATTATATATTAATATTGTCAAGCTCTACACTTTGATACTAAAAAGCTCACCAAGTCTACTAAATGGCATCCAAAGTTGGGCATGTGCTGCTTACAAGGCCAAGTTGATTTACTTAGACTGGCAGATGCTCCACCAGAGCTACTTAGCCTGCTACATAGCTATCACCCACTTTCTAATGCTTTTAAAGCATCTATTTGTCAATACAATGCAGCTTTTGCATGCATTTCTTTAGGAGTCAAAACTGATCATGCTATTACCAATGCTCCTAAACCATACAGCTTTAGAATTAATGGAAAACTTCATCAACTCACAGGTGCTTTGCTTTTAACTGAAGGAGAGCACTCAAAATATGCACAGCTCTACTTCTATAATTATAATCTGCAATTGGCTTTTTGTCAACAGAGTAATTCTGGATTAAATTCTGAAACAATGGCATCTTTGCAGAATATGCTTTGTAGAGTGAATCCTTTTATTGGCTTATACAAGCAAGCCAAGCAAATTATGGAAGAAGTTCTAGAGGATCAATTACAAAATTTTTTTGTCAAACTTTGACCTAATTTTGAAGAGTATCAACAATATAATTAGCCAAATGAATAAGAAGGTGTTGCTGCTATCATTTCTGGAAATGGATCTGAAAAAAGATCAAATTACCATGATATAGTCTTGCACTTGCATAAAAGTCAATTGCAGCATATCAGCCACTTATATCCATATTAAACTCCTTTACACTACACTATCATCTTTCCAACTGGAGAATCTAAACTCAGTTTGGACCAGAAAACCAGCAAATATTTGTCAATATTACTCAAACTGTGTATTATGCATATAGGCTTCAGCAAAGAACTTTGGAAGCTAATGCTGCTTTAATTTGAAGTGGCATATTATTTCAGCAATATATTGTAGATGCATGGGCTTCAACTGAATAGAACAAGCTCAACTGAATTGGGCATAATCAAAAGAAGATTAGGGCTGAAGTTTACTAGGGAATAGTAATAGTTGATGCTGTAGCTGGAGATAAAGAGTTACCTTAGCAAGGCCATTATATTATTCTTCCTGCTTCTCATACTGAAAGTGAACAATATATGCAGCAGTTATTCCAAGACTCTATGGCTATTTTCAGGAATTTTTGAAAGTCAGATCTTTTCATAACAATGACTGCTAATTCAAAATGGCCTGAAATTGAAGAAGCTCTTTTGAAGGAACCTGTAATCAATGAGAAAAAACAAATTGCTTCTGACCAGCCTGACATTGTTGCCAGAGTATTTAAACTTAGAAAAAATACTCTTCTAAAGAACCTTAAAGATAGTATTTTTGGAAGATGTGTTGCTCATGTTTACAACATTGAATTCCAAAAGAGGAGACTTCCACATGTGCATATTGGGATATTTTTTCATCATGATGATAAAATCAGAGATGTAGCTCATGTAAATACTATTGTCTCTGCTCAAATTCCTGATCCAGTTACTCAGCCTCAACTATATCAAGTATGAGCTTTGCTTGAGGTCTTTATTCAGTTACTAAACTTTGTTATTAGGTTATTACTACTAATATAGTTCATAGTCCATGTGGAATGGCTTATTCCAATGCAAAGTGCATGGTAAATAGCAAATGTTCTAAATAGTTCCCTAAGGAATTTCAAGAGATTACTCAGTATAGTGATGATGGCTATTCTCAATATGCCAGACTTGACAATAGCTGCTTTTTTGAAAAGCATAGTTGACAATATGACAATTATGATGTTGTTCCATACAATCCTTATCTCACAGCCAAATACCAGTGCTATATCAATGTGGAAGTTTGTGCTTCAGTGGATGTTATCAAATACATTCACAAGTATATTTACAAAGGCTATGATAGAATAACTTTGAAAATCTCTAGAGATCAAAGAGATGAAATCAAGAAACACTTGGATGCGAGATATACTTCAACACCACAGTCTTGCTGGCACATTTTTGAATTCAACATGCATGCAGAATTCCCTATAGTTTACAGATTATGTATTTACTTAGAAGGCCAACATAAAGTTTACTTTGAAGATAATAAACTTATTGAGACAGTGGCTGCTAGAGCTAATTTGGACAAGACTGCACTCATAGCTTAGTTTGAAGCCAATGCTAAATTCTCTAACAACAACACTACTTATTAGAACTTTCCAACCAAATATATTTATAATTCTTCTAAAAGAACTAGAAAAAAAAAGCAGCAGGAAACAGCTATTGGATGAATGTATTTTGCTTCACTAAGATAAGGAGAGTAGTTCTATCTTAGGATGCTTTTAACAGTTGTAACCAATGCAACATCATGGACTAATCTAAAAACAGTCAATGGCTATACTTATTCAACATATAAGAATGCATGCAAAGCTCTTGGTCTTTTGGAAGATGATGCAGAATGAAGGCAATGTCTTAATGAATCTGCTCCAATTTAACCAGGATCAGCTCTTAAACTGCTCCTTTGCACCATTTTACTCCATTGTACTCCTACTACTCCTGAAGCTCTATGAAATGAATTTAAGCATTTCATTTATGATGATCTTTGGCATAAATTGCAACATATCAGGCAGTACAGAGATCAAAATCTTACCAATAATGACATCTATGATTATGGTCTTCATCTTATCAATGACAATTTAATGAACTTTGGCAAAATCCTTAAAGATTTTCTTAATATGCCAGAATCTCAACAAGTTTGGAATGTAGCTCCAAGTAATTGACTTCTTCATTTAAGCATTGCATTTTGAAAAATAAGGCCTTAACTGAGCAAAGCAAGGTTAAGGCTGGATATAAGCATTGCATTTTAAAAAAGAAAGCCTTAACTAAGTGAAGCAAGGTTGAGGCTTAATATAAGCATTGAATAGTGAATACAAGGCTTTAACTGAGTGAAGCAAGATTGAGCTGGATCTAAGCAAAGCTATGGCCTATGCCAAAGGCATGGATTATAGCTTGTTTATATATAATTTATAGGCTAGCCCTAACTATTTTTAACCAAATATATTCTTCAAATATAGGCAGACTCATTGGCAATGATGGGAATCTTAAAGGCAGAGAGATAATATCACTCTATTATTATTGCTGGAGAACTAAGTATCAAAGTAATGGCATCAATTTTGATTGGAGCATATGGCTAGAAATAATGGAAATAACTGATTATGTGATAGAAGTACAACACTACCACAGTGAAACTGCTAAGTCTAGAAGTAACCAGCTCTTCCTTGAAAGAAGTTTCTTTTATAATCTATTTAGCCAAAATAAAACTAATCAATGATAGGTTTGTTCTTCTTTTAGTTTAGCTAATAGCATGCCTTGTACCACAACTAAAGCTTAAGGCTAATGTAGAGGGTGATAGTAGGTTTGTTCTTCCTTTAGTTTAGTGTTAGCATGCTTTGTGCTACAACCAAAGCTTAAGGCTAAAGTAGAGAGTAATAAGATAATTGCATGGAAATCTGCTCTAGTGATTGCAAGTTTGAGAGACTGTTGAAGCCTATAATGCAAAGCTGCCCAAGAAGCCCTTGAAGCTGCTTTTAGGGCTAAGCATAGCCCTTCATTGATATCAGGTTCTGCTGAGTCAGGGGCTTTCTGGGAAAGCAATGCCCTTATAAGGCAGACTTGATCTACAGATACCTGGGTGTCTGGAGCTCTGGGACTAGGGCTCTGGAGTTCAAGACATGGACAGGGGGTGGTCCCAGGGAATTGAACTTGACCTTGAGCTTCGGGTGTTTTGTAGAGGCTAGGGGTTGGAGAGGGTTGAGTCAGAACTGAAGGTTCTGAGATGAGACCTGGTTAACAAATTATAAGTCACAAAATGCATACCAAACTTAGAGCATGTGATTATTCAGGCATGCCAGTTAAAGCATACCAGTTAGTGCATACCAGTCAAGCAAAAGGGCATGCAACAATTCAAGTTAATATCAAGACTAGCAAATACAATGGGGAACTATGCTATAAGTACTATAAGGTCAGGTCTTGGGGTTCTGGGGTGTCTGGGATGGGTTCCAGCAGGCATTGAGTAATGGGAAGAGACTGTATACTTGGATTGTGTGTGTGGGGCACACAATCAATTGGCATGGAGGGAGCTGTAATGTGTGATGGCTGGAAGCAGGTGGCATAATCCAATTGTTGATGGCAGTCAATTCTGGAGTCTGTAATGCAGGGTTCCTGGGGGGGTTGTGTGATGGCAGCATTGGCAGTTGTGGAGGCGGAGCACATTGTGGGGTTGACAAAAGAGGGTCCTAGATGGGGTTCTGGGGCTGTCCCAGGGGACTCCAGAGGGGGGTTATAACAATTGAGTCTATAATAATAAGCACCAATCTATCAACTTTAATAATGCCAATGTATTTTTATATCATGTTGTAGGACAAAGTTTTCATTGAATGGGTGAACTATGCTTATATTTATAGCATTGATTATCTGAAGCATTAGTTCTAGAGGCTGTTAATGTCAATGGATATTTATATTGAGGCAAACAATAACTGATGAGCAAGAATAGCTCATTATAGAATTTCCCCAATAATTCTTCAGTAAGATAGTTATGTCATGACTTTACCACACTTTTCTAAGTAGAGCTACACTAACTCCCCACTTTTTTTTCTACCAATCTCTGACATTACTGATCCAATAACTAAAATCACTGAGCTTTCCCAAATAAGATATAACACACCTGCAATCTTGCACAAACTTCAGTGCCCTAAAGCTGTCATCAGATTACTTCTGATACTCCAAATCACTATTCACATAATCATCCCACAAGACCCATCTCCTGCACAATCATCCACCACCTGATCTTACTGCTGCTTGATTACCTCTGGCACACAATCATTCTTAATATCCAAGACATCTCATAGGTACTTAAAGGAGGCTCTAGTAGTTAGTACAGTAATCTTGATATTTATAATAATTGCCACAGTTTTATTTAGTATCTTCTTGCTTTCTTATTATATCTCTATTTCTAGTCTAATCATCTCTGAATTAATTTTCTTTTTCTCTTTCTTAACTCCTTCTTATCTTTTCTTATCTCCTCTTTATTTTCTTCATTCTTTCTAACTCATTTAGGTTCTCTCAAGTCTCTATGCTATTCTGCTCAAAACTCTACTCAATTCAACTCAACTTTGACTTCTAATTCACTCCAGCTCATATTCTCTTTTTTCCATCTCCAACACTTCTCTTACTCCTTTTATTTCTACTTTATCTATTTTCTTTCATTTTCTCTAACTCTAACTCCCTTTTTCCTTCTACCTATCTCAGTCTTTGATCTCTTTCCCTTTATTTCCTTCTGATCTATCTCAACTCTCTTTCCTTGTCTTAACTCTGTTATACTTTTTTTCTTCTCCTATACTACTTGTTTCTTTCCCTTTCTTTCAATCTTCTTTCTTCATCTTTTAGTTTCCTTGTTTTCCTATCATCTTCAAATTCCTTCTTCATTTTCTATATCTAGAACTCTGATGCTTACTCCCTTGTTCTGTGTGAGTCTCCCTTTTTGGCAAGACTCAACTAGTAAGTGTCAAAGTTCTCACTAGCTGGACCATGAAAACAAATTTCTTTATTAGTCTTGGGGCCTTTGTCAGATCTTGAGAAATAGATTACTGTGAATAAGGGCTCTAACATGGCCCTATAACTTAGTGACTATATGATCCATAACTGTAATTATAACATTAGTCACATTAGTAATACTGATATATCTGTCTCAACAATGAGATAAGATAAAGCTATTAATCATCAAAAAGTCTAAAGAAAACAGACTTCTGCTAAAAACTGTAGGCAAATGACATAGCCATAATTGCCTTGAAAATTTCTCTCAAGATGATATTAGATCAGCCTTATCAGTGGCCTAGATGTTGCAGCTCCTGTGTGAGTTTATCTTTTGGTAAGATCTACTTAGTAGACTAATGATTTATAGAAGCAGAGCACTAGAATCCAGAAAATAAAAGCACAATAACCAGAAAATGGTCCAGAATTATTAGAAAATGTTATACATCACATAGAGAGAAAAAAGAGGATAAATAGAAAGAGATTCTATGACAAAAGGCAAGAAACTGATTGTTTATACTCAGAATTCCCAGGGAGTGGATATCTTAGACTCAAGGCAGTAGTTTACTTCAGGTTATTAGTTTTATATACTATTTGGACCTTCCTTTGATGTGATTAAGATTGTATTAATTGAAAATTAATAAACTCTATTACTCACCTGTTATTATTTTATAAAAGCATTTGCAAAGTGTAATTTAGCCTCAGAACTTAGTAAAAACTGGTTTATTTGTGATTGCCCCTATTCGGACTAATCTAAATAATTTAATCTTACATCAGTAGGTTTTTTTTCAACTGAGTAAGTGAAACCTGACAGATTCAAAGTAAATGAACATTATTGGAATTAAGGTTGAAGAGAATCCAATATAAAGCTATTGCAATGTTTCAAAAAAGCAGATTTTGAAACTCTCTGTGTCTTTGCAACCAAGTACATATAATAGTAAAAGAACCTTTGTTAAGTTTTTCCCTGATGATGTTGCATCAATAATTTGTTGGAGGCCCAAGGCTCTAGTTATAAAATATGACTTTCTTTCTTTTAAAAAAGAATTTTTTTTTCCAAATTTCACTACTAACCACAATCATGAGCATTCAATTTGAATCACATTTATATGCTTTTATAAAAATTTAAATAATTTATGTCCTTGTTTAAATGCATTACTACATAACTAGACAATGGACATATATATATGTATAACATGTGTCAGGGGACTCCTCATTCCTTTCTTTCCTTTCTTCTTTCACTTCTTATTCCTTCACTCTCCTTTCATTCATTTCTTTACTTCTTCTATTTTCTCTTATGACTCTGGAGCCTCTCCAGGGCCTCACTGAACAGCTCCTGCATTACATCCACCCATGCAATACGTTGACTCTCTGGGACCTCTGAAATGGCCCCTATTGCTATTTTGGAATGACAAAAATAGGGGGCAAATAGCCTAGAGTGGGGAGGGGGTTGCTGTCAGGGGACTCCTCATTTCCTTCATTTCTTTCTTCTTTCACTTCTTTCTTTACTTCTTCTATCTTCTCTCATGGTGTTGTTTCTATTCTCTCAACACTATCTATTAACACTATTTTCAACCTTTGAGGTGCTCTAGTTCTTCAAGTGTGGACCCTCCAGCACCACTTCCAGGGTGCTTATATAAGCTGGAGTTTGCCTTTCTGACTTCTAAAGTCCGGAGTTTTCCTGCCTTGTTTGCACAGTTGTTTGGTTAGTTAATTTTTGAGTTTTTAAGGTTTTGTTATACTGTACAGTTGTTTCCCATGCTTCAGAAGCTCCAGAAGTGTCCAACCTGGCATAGAAAATTCCCAGACTTGTTCTCTTTGGATCTTCTTCTGCCAGGTGAGTAGTTATCACAATATTGTCAGCATATATTCTAATACACTTTGGATCTCCCTCTGCCAGCTGTGTGACTGAGCCATAGCCTCCAGAGGTTGCCCTTACAACATGTGGTATAGAAGAATTGACTCCTATTTAAATAACAAATGACTGTTGTAATGTTGAAACTGAATAAGAGCAAATACAACTAGTCAGACCAAAGTCACAATGATGGATATGAAGGGAAGAGAGAAAATTATCATTTACCTGCAGTCAATTGATGGAAGTAAAAAAATAAATGGTTGAACTTTGGCTCTGCTGTTTCTAGTTAGCATCTTCTAATTAATGGTACTTGACTAGTAATGGCTTAAGTCTCCAACCTAGAATATCATGGTGCTCATTATGTAGAAAATGCTTCTGACACAAAAAAATTGAAATTATGTCTGCTTCCAATTTAAATATATATATGTGGGTATATTACATTCTGACAGTGATCTCATCCCCTTACCATTTTAGCATGTTCTTGATTGCACATCAACTGACACTACAATAAAGAAGTAGTACCAAGATACTGGTGGTGGATTGCCAATTTTGAGGTGGATGAAGTTATAGGGTGAGAGAATGACAAAGCTGTTAGATGAGCTGCATTCTGAAATAGCCTTACATAAGACTTTTATAGCCTTTTAGTATATTTGCACTTAAATGTTGCAAAAATGAGGGCAGATAAAGTGAAGAAAAGAGGGCAATCATATTTATAAAGTACTTACAGTATAGTTGCAGTATGACTGAAAGTAGTATACTAGAAAGAGAGTGCATGTAAGACTGAGGATATTGAGTCTAAATCAATTGGAAACCCATCCAGAGTCTATTGAAGTGTGTTTCCTTTTAAATACTTAATTCATCAAATAGGAAAGCTATGTATAGGCTGCAGCATAGAATATTGAGGCTGCTCTTGTCAAATTTCCTGCTTTTACTTGGAAAGACACTATTCTATTATTTTTGGCACATTTGTTACTCATGTTTATTATCAATTGTGGCAATCTTTATATACTCAAAGTTTTAGCATCTATGTCTACAGTCATAAATAGGCTTAGGCATAGCAACTGCTAGCATCTAATTTGGAAATCTCAAGTAAGTCCATTAGCATGGATGGGCATGCAGATAAAGAAGGTGCTTGTGGGTCTAGCTCAGTTAGGTAAAAAAGCAGGAGCATGGCAGTGATAGAAGAAGGAAATTAACCTTCTTTTCTTCCTTGGCTACAGTAGCATGGTATAGAAGTTCACCATGTGGTGCTACTTAATGGATCAGCAATGTTTATTCAGGCATTGTCCAATATCATTGCTCAATACTTGGAGGAATAGTGGGATCATGAAGAGTTTAGTTAGTGCACAATTTGATCTATGGTGCCTGGGATGTACAAATGTGACATATGAGCAGCAAAAGATGTAGTTTGGACTTGAAGGTCACTGGTAATCTGTAAAACAGACTAAATGCCACATCTTATTATATCATTTCAAAGGCAGTCCCACTCAAAGCTTATAATAAATTTCTTGGTAATAATTCCTGAACTGGTTGCTAAGTTATCTATTTTTGGCAACATCTTGCTTCTTTATACATTGGCATGCACTTGAAATCTCATATATATACAAGCCTTGAAGCTTAAAGTTCAATACTCAATTGTTATCATTCCTATCTTCTCTTATATGCCTCCTATAACAATTATTTCCTGCTTAGGCAAGGTTTTAGTCTTAAGCAGTGATCTTGTGCTCAATTTTAAGTACTCTGGTACTGTTGTATCTACATTATTACAATTCTACACAGTTATTTAGGAAGATCCCTCTCAGGGCTTAAATAATATTCATGTGAGATCTTTACAGTTCTCTTTTGCAACTTAGGAATACTCTGTCTGCTCAGAAGGCTCTACTAGCTGCAGCTCACCCAAATGATTGAGATATTCTTGTCCTGCAGAAACCATTCCTAGACAGGCTTAGCAACACTTGTGCAACTCACAAATAGGTTACTATCTACTCTTGTTTTTATCAATACAATAAGAGCAATGTATGCAATTTATTTTTTTAGTGAATACTGATATCTCAATAGACTCCTATACTCTCCTACATGTACCTTTCACAAATGTCACAGCAATCAGATTTACAGGCATGCAAAGCCACCTAGCCCTATTCAATATTTACAATAACTGCACTAATGACCTTAGCCTAACTTCCCTTTCCTTCTATCTCTCTGCCTCACTCCATCTTGCATATATAGCACTAGCTTACTACATATTATGGCTGGGGAACTTCAACCATCATTACTCCAATTGAGAGATAGTTGAAAACTGTCACTTCATCTTGTTAGATGATAATATGCACTTTCTGCTGCAGCTACTGAGTGACTACAATATGGAACTGGCTCTTCCCCCAGGCACTCCTACTCTGCATACTACTCATAACTAATGGGCCCACCCTGACAATGGTGTGGTGGCATCAAAGCAACTTAGACTCAATCATTATGTGCAAAGTTGATTTCTCTCTCTGCCTACCCATCATCAATTATCTACCCATACTAACCATGGTCAAACTCCCACTACCATGCAATATTCCTCCTCCATATAAGAACTTCTGTGAAGTGGACTGGATGAAGTTTAATAATTATCTAAAGAAGAAACTTTACTCCTGCTCTCTTCTATGTCAGATTACATCTGAGCACACATTCAACTCTAAAGTTCCAACACTGACTTTTCTGATTTAGGAGGTTACAGCAGATAAAAAGATTGTTCCATTATGAACTCCTTGTTCTCATACCAAGAAGTGGTGGATAAAAGAGCTCATGGCTCTAAAAAGAGACTGCTCCAAAGCTAACAACCTTGCCTACAAATTCTGTGATGTTACTAACCATCTATTAGCTGCCAAGGCAGTGCAACTCTCAGAACTCATGGCTGAAAGCATTCACAAAGCCAAGGAGGAACATTGGATAGATTAGCTGGAAAACATCAATGTCTGTTAGATCTATATAGTGAATAAATATATAATGCATGAGCCTATAGACATGTTCTGTGATAGGATCCCAGGACTGACTTTTGCACATAACAGCACACTGGAACTTGCAACTATGAGTGCAAAGAAGGCTAAAGTCCTAGCTAAGTCTTTCTTTTCTCCCTCTTTCCTTTCCCCTACTATACCCCCTTCCATCTACCTGTCAGGGGACTCCTCATTTCCTTCCTTTCCTTCTTCTTTCACTTCTTATCCCTTCACTCTCCTTTCATTCATTTCTTACTTCTTCTATCTTCTCTCATGTTCTTTAGCTATCATCCAGGCAAGTGTGGACCCTCCAGCACCGCTTCCAGGCTGCTTACATAAGCCGGAGTTTGCCTTTCTGACTTCTAAAGTCCGGAGTTTTCCTGCCTTGTTTGCACTATTGTTTGGTTAGTCAATTTTCGAGTTTTTAAGGTTTTGTTGTACTGTACAGTTGTTTCCCACGCCTTTTTAAGGTTTTGTTGTACTGTACAGGTAAACTATGCTATATAGAGGCTAAGGCCTACCAGCTCATTGAGCTCCTCAATACTTTAGAAAAACTCCTCTCAACTATTATTGCTGCTAAACTTTCCTATCTTGTAGAAAAGCACAATATGCTGCCCACAGGACAATTTGAAGGGTGACCCAGCTACAACACCACCAATGCTATGCACCATGTCACCTCACAAATCAAAAATGCATAGTGTTCAGGCCATGTAGCAGCTGCACTTTTCTTGGACATCCAAGATGCATTTCTCAATACAATTATATAGACAGATAAAAATGGCACAATGCTTACCTATAGCATCAAAATAGTGGAGACATATAAATATTTAGGTGTAGTATTTGATCCCAAACTCCATTAGAACATGCACTGCCAGAAAGTTATGGCATAGGCTACTTAGTGGTTACTGCAAGTTATATGCCTCTCCAGAACCTTGGGTGGGATGCCTCCTAACTATGTATGCTAGCTATTCAATACAGTGGCAATCTCAGCCATCATCTATGTAGTAAATGTATGATACATGAGTATTCATGAGGCTCCCTTAGGCAAATAGCAACTTAGGTCAATAGTAGTCACCAAGAAGCTCACGACCTCCCAACAATGAGTGGCAAAAACAATAATAGATGCATTGAGCACTATGCCAATGACACCCTGGATGCACATGCATTTCTGCTATTAGTGGAGCTCCTATTTTATAAATTCCTCTTTCAGGCAGTAGTACATCTCTTCTCCTTACTTAAGACCCACTCCCTCTTTTCTCCAGTATACAAGGCAGCCAGACAATATATTGCAAAGCACCAATTCCCTCTCTACTCACTTTTTTATGTCACCAGAGTCAACTTTGAGATCATAGCCCCAATCAGACATCAACCAAACTATTCTCTCCCTTTTTGTACTAATATCCAGGAGGATAAGGAGGCATCTCTAATCCTAGCCACTACCTCCTTCTTGGCCCTAGTAGTAGTCTACTGCAATGGATCTGGATATAAAGATGACATTGGCACCTTGATAGTCCTCTACATAAAGGGAATCAAAACCAGCCACCTGTATTATCACCTCAGATACAAATCTAAACACACTGTATAAAAAGCCAAGATTGTGGGAATTCTCCTTGACCTCTGCCTACTGACTGCTCTATATAGCACCTTATTTGCACAGGCCATTATTGGCAGTGATAGCTAAGCAATTATTAAGGCCCTCCTAAACTAGCACTCTCATCCTGCCCAATACTTACTAGATCATGTCTTAATCACAGCTGAGCAGCTGCATGCCAAGCAGGATCAATTAATCAGATTTGCAGAGTATTGCAGAACTCTGTGACAAAGTAGCAAGTGAAAGGATTATATCTAAGACATGGTTATCCTACACATTCAATAGATCCCAGGCCATGTAGACTTTAAATCCAACAAGCATGCAGATAAACTGGCCAAGCAAGCTTCACATGGCTACTTCAGTGACACCAAGCTACTTCCAGCCCCACTGCACCAATTCCACCTCCCAATAAGCATACTCATACCCTAGTAAGCACACTTTACATTTCTTGTTAACATCTAGAAGTTTCACTAGAAGAACTTCCCCCACTACATTAGCACCCACATCATTGACCCATCACTTTCCTTTATGAGCTACCTCTGCCTAGTCTAATCCATAGACATATAACAATTCTTAATCCTCACCCAATTCTACACACATCACATACCACTCAACCAGCACCTCTTTTACATTTGTTAATTAGAAATGCTAATCTGCCTGCACTGTAGCAACCTCATAGTAGAGATAGTCCAGCACCTTCTCTTAGTATGCAGCCACTATCAGCACAAGAGGCACATCCACCTCAAATGCAAACTCTAGAGAAAAGCTGAGTCCATCTCTTATTTGCTGATAAAATCCAATGCCTTAACCTTCCTCTTCAGCTTCATTCATGCAACCAAATATTTGGCCTCTAACTAACTCTCACAACAGCATGCCAGACTCTACACTCACCCACTCTCTGCCTACTACCATCAGCTGGACACTACCCAGCACCCATAAATAGTGCCCACCATGCTTACTACAAAATACATCATACATATTACATATTTAATTATATTCTCTAGTCAATATATATAATATTGGCTCCAGTACTCCCTCTTCCCCTCTGTACTTACACATCTTCTAAATGAGTCAGGCTTACCACTTGGTAGCTCAACCTCTTCCACCACGCACTCCAGACAAGTAGTCATTATAGCATTTAGAACTTAGTTGATATCTTAGTCATAATAGGAAAGTTTAGTCAAAATAGTTTGAAATAGGCCAGCCCACTCATTCTTTACATATGTGGAAGGGCATGGATTTCCAAAGCTCTTGTAGCATCAGTAATACCATACATCATGATAATAAATGTCAAGCATATAATAAACATTATTAGAAAAAAAAAAAAAACCTAACCACTTGCTACATACTGCATCCCACCTCCTAGTCATTTGCTTCATGACATGCTGTGATCACATGGCACTTGCTACTTACAGCTAATTTAGCTAAGTTCACATTTCCATCTCTTTTCTGTATACTCTTTATATACTATCATCTTTTTTTATATCCTTTACATTGTTAGCCACTTGTTATGAGTGTCAGGTTCCGCTGATTCGGGGGCTTTCCGGGAAAGCAACGCCCTTACGAGGCAGACTTGATCTACGGATACTCGGGTGTCTGGAACTTCCGGGGTTAAGGCTCCGGGGTTCAAGACACGAACAGGGGGTTGGTTCCGGGGAAATGGAACTTGACCCGGGGGTTTCCGGGGTTTTGTTGGGAGTTG
>QLON01006085.1:0-20949 GCA_003313675.1 Termitomyces heimii
AACCTGACATAATATCAAGACTCCTCCTTACACCGTTCTTGATAGCTACATATACTCACACCTACTACCCCATGGGCTACCAGACCAACTTTTACGGGCGTCCGGTCCTGGATCATTACTCCGCACAGACTCCCCGCCCTGCCTACCCACCACTCCTGTACAAACCACCATATCTCCACTGCCACTGGGCCTCTGACCCTTCTCTCTATGATCTGGGGCCCTCGGTTAGCCGGGCCCCCCCACCCAACCTAGCCATGGCATGACTGGTGGAGGTCCCCTCATTCCAAAGCTTCTCCAGGGGTCTGCTAGAGACCCCACCAGTTCCCAGCGGACCTTGCCCGGTACCCCCCAGCGAGGGCCCCTTTGCACCCACCCCCTATTTTGGCTACCAGCGCTCCACTCCCCAACCTCAGGGACCTTCCAACCATGACTACCCCCCTTGACATTACCCAACCGCCGCCCCACCTGCTAAGACCCCTCCCTCACCTGTAGGACAATGACACCTCAAGGAGTATGAATGACAATGGGATGAAGTACTATGCTTGCTCTGAATCTTGCCAGAGGATTTTGCGAGGCGGGCGAGGGCACTACTCATGGATTTTGGACACGATGACTTCGTAGGCACTCCGAAGGAATGGGCCCATTGCTTGGTTGAATTCAGGGATTGCCTCACACAAGGAGAACTTCCAGAACAGACTATGGTAATGTATTGACGCAATACGATTCTCCGCAAAGAATTGCATCAATTACTCGATGAAGTCCATGCATCCTCCTCTCCCCGACCCCTCAATGACCCCATGGATCTGGGATGCTCCATTCACATCCAACAGAAACCCCCGGAACCAGCCCTGGCAGCCCCCACTGCCCCCACTCCAGGGTAACAACAATGAGAGGAATGACAAAATGCCTTGGCCATACTGTGGTCCCTCAACCTGGCAGGAGGACTATTCGACCAGCCCGCCACCCACACAGTAGGTTTGTCAACTCGCCGTAGGGCTAACTCCATCCCTAGCACTTTTGAGATCTGGGGACAGCCCCAGAGACCCCTGGAGCTACTCCTGCAAATGGACAACACCCGACCCCCGCCCCCAGCAAGCCCCGGTAGACCCCGAGGGGACACCACCAGCATGGATAACACACTGTGCTACATTGATGAGCCTATGTGTGGCAACAACAAAGAAAACCCCGCGCCTGTGCCCATGACTGTCTTGGCACAGCCCCCTGTGTCCGCCCCGGCCCCTCCAGAAACCAGCTTCTGCCATGACCTGCTGCTCCACTTTGACCTGCAGAACCCCCCACAACCTCCGGTGCAAGCGCGACTCTCCCGGACTGAATGTTCTTTACTCAACCCAGCACCGGGCCCTCCTCAATCTGACCCGACACCACCGAATTCATACTGACCCCCTCCACCACCACTTGTATGGAGACCCGGCCCTCCCCTGAGTCAGAACGAACCTCCATGGAACAACGGACCTCTCGGGCATGGACCCCCAGGTGAGCTACCTGGAGGAGGCCCTCCCAGCAGGTGGGGCCCCACCCTCGGTGCCTTTCCTCCACATGGAGGAGGGGGAAATCACTACTACTACTACTACAACGCCAGCCCCCCTTCCTACAATGGCACCAGCCCCAATGACGTTCGTGACACCCTCGCCCGCGAAAGGCGTTTGGACATTCAAAAACCCGATGCATTCACAGGCCAAGACCCCCGGAAATGGCGTACATTCCTCACTCAATGTCTTAATACATTTCAGGCAAAGCTACTCACCTTCCAGGTTGACAGCTCCTAGGTGGCCTTCACCACCTCGTACTTCCAGGGGATTGCTTTCAACCACTACACTGCCCTAATCCAGTTTGACCCCAACAACCCAGCACTCTCTCACTGGCAAGCCTTCGTCAACAAATTCTCTGGGAAGTTCGGGATCTATGACACCGTGGCCGAGGCTGAAAACAACCTCTTCAACCTCCGAATGCGCTCTGAAGAACGCTTCACCACCTTCATTGTACATTTTGAAAAGGAAGCTTATGAGACAGGCTGGAATTACAGCACCCTCTGGTATGCCCTCTGCCGCGCACTGCCACAACGCATCAAGGACGTCCTCCGACTTGCCCTGAAATATCCCTCCTATGACAGATACAAGGCCCTTGTCATATAAATTGACCAATGATATTGGGAAGATCGCAGTGAGTACTTGAACTTCCGAGCTCCCTGGAACCCCAGGAGAGGAACCCTGTAGTCCTCCAGCAAAAACCCCAACCCCCAAACTCAAAACAATGACCCCCCTGCATTTCCTGGCGGCAGACTCTCAGTGAGTCGTGGTCCACCCAATGCTAACTCTAGCAGTGGCACCCACCCCCAGGCCCAACTCAATGCCGCCATGGCTGCCAATGACCCAGACGACCCGCCAAGCCCCAAGGAACCCCCAGAAGACTTCAAAGGGCCCAACTTCCTGGACGAACAGGACAAAGAGGCCCTCTGGGCCAACTGGCTCCCAAAAAAGGGGCGACCCTGGATTGAGGTTCCGAAGGATGTACAGGAATGACGGAGGAGGGAGGGGGTTTGCATACTCTGTGGTGAGAAATACCACTTCATCTCCAAGTGTCCCCAATGACAGGTTATGGGATGTGCCACCTGGACCTTTGAAGGGGAGGATGCCACCTACGAATATTCAGAAAACGACCCAGCGATTTAGACCCAGAAGATGCTCTAAATTGCGGAATTGACTCCGACATCTTCTCTACCCCGGTCTCGCATCTCCATTCCACGACATTTGCACAGGACACCCTCACGGCTTACCTACCCTCCCACTCTTTGCACTCCCTCCTCCTCAAAACCTGCCTCACCCCTACTAGAACTCCCCTCAACACCCTCGTCGACAGTGGTGCCACAACTAATTTCATTGACGAAACATGGTCTACTCATGCCCTGGAACCCGCTCAATGACTCCCGGTCCCAGTGTGGCTCTGCCTCTTTGACGGGGACACCTCCACGGCGGGGGACGTCACTTATTTCATGCATATGCCTGTTACTTTCACTAACGGACAGACTCACAACCTCCAGATGTTAATTACCAAATTACACTCCTCCACGCCCCTGGTCTTAGGGCTTCTGTGGCTCCAAGACACCAACCCCAGCATTGACTGGCGACAACTCACCCTTTGCCTGACCCAGGAGCCAATGCCCAATGACCAACAACTCCCCTTCAATATTCCGCACTCTCCTGGGCCGACCCCAAAGGACTCCCTGGATAAACCCCCACCAACCCCCAGGCTTCAATCTCGCTTGTCCCGATCCTTTGTCATCAATGCCCGGGTGGATGGTGCCCCGGGACCGATATTGGCCCTCATTGACAGTGGAGCTACTGGAGTTTTTATTAGTGATGCCCTCGACCTTCTCCATGACCCCCTCAACCGACTCCTCAACTTGCAACACCTTAATGGTGCCCCCTCCTCCTCCGGCCCCATCCTAAGGTCTCACTCAGGATGTGTGACCCTGGACAATGGCTATGAGTTCACCTCTGAATTCCTGGTTACACAACTCCATGCATCAACCCCAATGGTGCTGAAACTACCCTGGCTACATAGCACAAACCCCGACATCAACTGGAGAATGCTCACGATGACCTTTCCAGGACCCAAAGACTGTCCCCTGACCGCCGTGCACCTCCAAGCCCTGGGGAGTGATCTGGCACTCCACATCCCTGAAGTGACCACTGCGCCTCCCAGCCACACTCCGCCAACACCCATCCAAACTTGCAAGGCCCCCGCTCGACCCCCAAACATTCCTTGGAACAGATACAAAGGGCCAAACTACCTGGACCAGTCTCAGACACATGCCATACCCGCTTCAGCTGCTGCATCCATGACTCCGATTGACCCAAATACATTCGACATTAGGATCATTGGAGCTGCCCCCTTCACCCGTCTCATGAAGGACGGGGCCCCCATGTTTCAGCTGCACACCTCGCCCTCTCCCCTAGAAGAACACCTACGAGGGGATGCTATCCCTCCAGTAAAGAAAACCGAAGAGCAGATTCTCCAAGAAGTAGTTCCCCTGGAATATCACAAATTTGCTGATGTATTCTCCAAAGGCGACGCTAAGGAAATTCCTCCCCACCGCCCCTATGATCATACAATTAACCTTGAGGAAGGAGCCAGCCCCCCTTTCGGAAAGGTCTACAACATGTTGGAAGTCAAGCTCCGGGCCCTCAAGGACTACCTCGATGAGATGCTTGGAAAAGGATTCATCCAACCTTCTGCCTCTGCCGCCAGAGCCCCAGTTCTATTCGCCAAGAAGAAGGACGATTCGCTCTGACTTTGTGTTGACTATCGGGGACTCAATAAAATCACCAAGAAGAACTGCTACCCACTCCCACTTATCGGCGATCTGGTCAACTGGCTCTACAGCACCAAGGTTTACACAAAAATTGACCTCCACTCCAGCTACAACAACATCCGCATTGCCTTGGAACATGAGTGGAAAACCATGTTCCATATGCGGTATGGTCTGTTTGAATACCTTGTAATGCCTTTCGGAATGACTAACTCCCCCGCCACGTTCCAATACTTCATGAACGACATCTTCCATGACATGAGCGACGTCTTCATGATCGTCTACCTAGACAACATCCTCATCTACTCCAACTCAAAGGAGGATCACCAGAAGCATGTCTGACAGGTCCTGGAGCATCTCCAGGAGCACAATCTCCATGCCAAGTCCAAGGAGTGCTCATTCCACACAGAAGAGGTCAAGTATCTCAGCGTCATTGTATTCCCAGAGGGCGTTCGCATGGACCCCCACAAGGTTGAGGCCATCATCAACTGGCTGCAACCCTGAAACATCAAGGAAGTACAGTCTTTCTTGGGTTTCGCTAATTTCTACCAAATGTCAGGTTCCACTGATTCAGGGGCTTTCCAGGAAAGCAATGCCCTTACAAGGCGGACTTGATCTATGAATACCTGGGTGTCTGGAACTCTGGGGTTAAGGCTCCGGGGCTCAAGACGCAGACAGGGAGGGTGGTCCCTGGGAAATGGAACTTGATCTGGGGGTTTCGGGTGTTTGTGGAGGTTGAGAGTTGGTGGGGGTCGAGTTGGAACCAGAGGTTCTAAGACAAGACCCAGTTAGCAAATTAAGAGTTGCAAAGTGCATACCAAACTTAGAGCATGCAATTATTCCAGCATGCCAGTTGAAGTGTGCCAGTCAATGCGTACCAGTCAAACAAAGGGCACACAACAATTTAGGTAATATCAAGACTAGTAAATACAGCAGTAAACTACATTATAAGTACTACAGGGTTGGGTCTCAGGATTCTGGGGTGTTTGGGATGGTTTCCGGAAGGCATTGAGTAGCGGGCCAGGACTGTATACTGGGATCGCACGTGTGGGGTGCGCAATCAATTGGTGTGGGGGGATTGTGATGCATGATGGCCGGAAGCGGGTAGCATGATCTGGTGGTTGATGGCAGTTGATCCCGGGGTCCATGAAGCAGGATTCCTGGGGGGTTGGCTGATGGCAGTTGTGATGCGAGTTAATGGCGGCATCGGTAGTTGCGGGGGCAGGGTGTATTATGGAGAGAGTCCCGGGTGGGGTTCTGGGGTTGTTCTGGGGGACTCCGGAAGGGGTTGTGACAATCTAAAGTTCTTCTTTCTTAGCCATACTGGTTGTGGTCATAAAGGAAAAGTGTAGCAGTTCTTGCTAGATCTAGTGGAAAGAACTTAACTCAGAAATTCTTCTCAAAGTCTTCTCAACCAGTAAAGCTATTTACTCCTTCATGATGTCTTTTCTTTGACCTCACCAGCAAGAACATAGCATGAAAGTGAGAAGCCACTCAATAAACTGTCTTTGAGGCCTTCAAGATAGCTATCACTTCTTAGCCAGTCCTTTTATCTCTTAATGATAACTCTTCCTTCTATATAGAAGCAAACAGTTCTAATTTTACTAGAAGAGCAGTTTTATCTTAATAGTCTCAAGAAGATAGTAAGTGGCATCCTGTAGTCTTCTACTACAAGAGCTTGAATGCAGTGAAGCAAAACTATGAAATCTATAATAAAGAGATGTTAGTCATTATTTAGTTTCTTGAAGAGTGGTTGCATTTTTTTGAGGGCATACAGTACAAGTTTGAAGTTTGGACAAACCACAAAAACCTCAAGTATTTTAGAACTGTAGAGAAATTTGACTGCTACTAAGCTTAATGGTCTTTGTACCTGGCTAACTTTGACTTTTTCCTGCATCACAAATCTAAATGGAGCATGGGCAAGCCTGATGCACTATCTAGATCTGCTGATCATAATACAGGAACAGGTGATAACAATATCATTCTCTTTAAGTTGAATTATTTGCTATCTATGCTCTTGAAGGGCTGGCAGTCCAAGAAAATGAGGTGAACATTCTTCAAGATATATGCTTAGAAAACTGAGATGGTAGGCAAGAAGATGTGGTAGTTAAAGCAGCAAGAGCACTGCATGCCCACCCACAAGGCAGAGCAAAGTCTGTACACATTAATAAGTGAGCATTGCAGAATAAATTTCTTACTTTCTATAGCCACATCTATATTCCCAATGTGTCTGAGCTCTGAAAGTGCATTGTAGAGCAGCACTATGATTTCTACATTGCAGGTCACCTAGGTAGGTGAAATACACTAGAGTTTTATACAACTATTGGTGGCCTCAGATATTTCAATATATTAGCTCTTATACTAGCATCTATAACCTCTGCCTCTATACTAAACTCTGCCATCAGCTTTTTATAAGTCAACTTCATCTACTTCTAATCTCCACTGAGCATTAAAGTATAGCCTCAGTGGACTTCATCACTGAGCTATCAGATGCATATAAATATAATGCAATTATGGTGATAATAGATCTTTGTGGAAAAAAAGAGCTTACTTCATCCCTACACATACTACATGCTCTGCAATAAGAGTGGCCAACTTGTATTGAAGACATGTGTGGAAATTGCATGATTTATCCAATGCCTATATCTCTGACTCAGAACCACAGTTTATAGCTGAATTTACCTGGAAGCTCTATTGCTTCCTCAATATAAAGCTTCACACCTTCATAGTATATCATCCTCAGTTAGACAGATAAACAGAGCACATGAACCAGAAACTAGAGCAGTATCTATGTCTCTTCTACAATGAGCAGCAAGATGACTAGGATAATTTACTATCTGATGCAGAATTCCAATATAATAACCATGTTTATGCCTCCACATAAGTGTCTTTCTTCTTTCTAGATATAGGCCATCACTTTCAGATAGGTTTTGAACTGATACTCAAGGTGTCAGAGGTTGTAATGCATGATGCAGAGAGGTTCAGCATAGTGAGTGAAAAAGAAAGTGGTTGTATGGACAGCTAAGTGATGGAAAGAAACACTTGGATATCAGAAGATTATTGATCATCTGCTAAAAAATACCTGCCTTTTTAGAAACAATCATTGCCACAGTTACTGCTGCCCTCTAGGTTCAGTTGGAAAAAAAAAAACCTTGACAATATCTTAGGGAGGAAGGGAAGGGGAGGGGAGGGCAGTATAATGAATGCTTTTCCAAAATACATGAGTGTAGAAAGCTCCTAAGACAAAAAGACAGATATGATTGTCTTTTGTTACAATGCAATCTTCATGTGCAATTACACATCAAATGGAAAATATATTGGATTATTTTATTGTACTTTCATATTTTCTTTTCCTAGCATATTTAATTGGCAAATATAATGGCCCATTATTTTCTGTAATTGCCATTTCTCTACCTTCCCCTTTTTCAATGCTGATATTGTATCCACCTTGTTCTTTTCCATATGCTCCATGCACATTGCTTGGCTGTCAATGGGAGGACTTTCCTCCAATGCTTTAGTCCAGTCCTCATAGATACTATGTTTGAGCTCATTTTCAAAGCCAGTAAGCTGCTTCTACATTTTGTCAACAATATCCTTCCTATTAGATCAGATCCTGCTTTGCTTTGCATCCATCTTCTGCTTTGAGCAAGAAGTTCAATAGTAGAAGTAGGAATAGTGAATCAATCAAGCCAACTATAAGAATATATAAATGAGACATATTGAGAAGATTGAGAAGTTGTTATAAGAGCAATAGTATGTAAATGCTGTTGGAGCCATAGAAACATCCATTATCACATCTGCATTGTGCAATACCATATGTAAAAAGCATCTGAACAACAAATATTCACACATCACTAATACAATATAGAGAATAAAAAGCTCATCAGGTTTCTTAACATTTCTATTAAGGTGCTTCAGCAGTTGATCCAACACTCATTAATATCTTCAATGATGTAGTTGCAACTTTCCAATGCAGAAGGATAAATAGCATCTTCTACAAGCTACAGCTTGCTCTGTAATGTAATCTAGGAACAATAAGTTAGTTAACAATATTTATAGAAGCATGTGAAATGCGCACAATACAGTGAATCTCCAAAAAGTAGTTACCTTACACAGATGTGATGATGGCCTCATGAATATCCTTGGCATAATCAAGGAGCATTTGTGCTGCCTCTGAATGCAGCTTTTTGAATGTAATCATATGCAAAAACTTAGTATTCAAACTAACAAGTATTGTAGGTATGCAAAGATGAATATGCTACTCAATAATCCATGGTGACTATATTGTCCTTTGACATGCCAGTTTGTGAGGCAAAGTAGAAGAGTTCCTGCTACTCCAATGCTTTTTTATGAGCCACCCTTAATTTTGAGAAATTTTGAGCCTGGAGGAAAACTACAAAAGATCTGAGTGATATCAGAAAAACATGTTATGAAAGAATGTACAAGAAGCAGCCTGCCTGAATTCATGATGTTCAAATAGGCTATCTCTATACAGATCAAGCACCATCTGCAAAGAATCATCATACATTGTATTTATTAGTTCCTTACATATTCTTAGCATTAACTCATATAAGTTATGTAGTTCTATAACTCAATATAGGGCAATGCCTCCTCTAAGGTGACCAGGACCTATTGAAAATCAAAACCACAGGAATATAAAACTTATCTGTAAGACTGACCATAAAATATTGAGACACAGCAAACTCAAAAATCTAAATGATAGTCAGTTTGCAGTAGCTCTTATAGTCAGTAAATATAAAGGAATCTAATATAGATTACCTAATACACCCAGATCTCTCTTTCTGCTAAAATAAGCTAGACCTGTGCCTTTGATATGAGCTATAGCTTTGCTTAGATCTAGCTCAACCTCACTTCACTTAGTTTGAATCTTGTATTCAATATTTAAAGCTTAGATCTAGCTCAACCTTGCTCTGCTTGGTTTAAGTTTTGTATTTATTATTTAATGCTTAAATTCAGCCTTAACTTTGCTTTGCTCAGTTAAGGCCTTGTTTTTTAAAATGCAATACTTATATTTAGCCTCAACCTTGCTTTGCTTGCTTAAGGCCTTGTTTTTCAAAATTTAATGCTTAAATTCAGCATCAACTTTGCTTTGCTCAGTTAAAGCCTTATTTTGCACAATATAATTTCACTTTTGGACTCAGATGTAATTTTAAAGTCTACTTCTCTTGAGTGAAGCAGCAATCATCTATTGTCTAAGGCCTTGTTGATTGACTGGAAGAGTTTGTCAAAAATCTCCTTCAAAAACTATAAGTCACTTCACCAAAATAAATGTTTTTATCCAGAATATCTCTGTAACTATAATCTACAGCATCAATGGCATTTTTATGCTGCATTAAAACTTCATCCTAAATAACTACTTTAATATAAAGCAGCAATTGAGACAAATGTGTTCTTTTTTTAATGATGGCAATTAAAGGTCTCCAATTGTTTAGCATTAACTTGGCCTTATTTTCATCAACTTTTTTTTTTAACTCTTCAATATCATAATTAGTTTTTTCTTGCAAAAGTCTACTCTTTATATTTGTTTGATTAGTATTAAAGTCAACTTCAAATGAAGAAGTCAATTACTTGGAACCACATTCCAAACTTGTTGAGGTTCTGACATATTAGGAAAGTCTTTGAGTGTTTTGCCAAAGTTCATCAAGTTGTTATTGATAAGATGAAGACCATAGTTATAGATGTCATCATTGGTAAGATTTCAGTCTCTGTATTGCCTGATAGTTGCAATCTGTGCTAAAGATTATCACAAATGGAATGCTTAAATTCATTTTATAAAGCTTTAAGAGTAGTAGAAGTAGAATGGAGTAGAATGGTGCAAAAGAGTTGTCTAAGAGCTGATCCTAATTGGATTGGAGCAGCTTCATCAAGACATTGCCTCCATTCTGCATCATCTTCCAAAAACTAAGAGCTTTATATATATCCTTATTAAGTTGGATAAGTATGGCCATTGACTGTTCTTAAATCAATCTATGATGTTGCATTGATTACAACTGTCAAGAGCATCTTAAGATAGAATCTCTCTTCTTGTCTTGGTGAAACAAGATATATTCATCCAATAGCTGTTCCCTGCTGCCTTTTTTTCCAAGTCCTTTTAGAAGAATTATAAATCTATTTAGTTGAAAGGTTCTGATAAGTGGTGTTATTATTGGGGAATTTAGCATTGGCTTTAAACTAAGCTGTAAGTGCAGTCTTGTCCAAATTAGCTCTAGCAGCCACTGTCTCTATAGGTTCATTATCTCCAAAGTAAACTTCATGTTGGCCTTCCAAGTAAATAGGCAATCTGGAGACTGCAGGAAATTCTACATATATGTTGAATGTAAAAATGTGACAGCAAGACTCTGGTGCTAAAATATATCTAGCATCCAAGTATTCCTTGATCTCATCTCTTTGAGCTCT
This sequence comes from Termitomyces heimii, assembly GCA_003313675.1. Lineage (NCBI taxonomy): Eukaryota > Fungi > Basidiomycota > Agaricomycetes > Agaricales > Lyophyllaceae > Termitomyces > Termitomyces heimii. Next base: position 10,748 of record QLON01006085.1, read on the forward strand.
AGAGATTTCCAAAGTTGTCCTATCATGGCCTTTGTAAATGTACTTGTCAATGTATTTGATAGCATCTACTGAAGCACAAACTTCCACATTGATATGGCACTAATATTTAGCTGAGAGATAAAGGTTGTATAGGATAACATCACAATTGTTATAACATTAACCATGCTTTTCAAAGAAGTGGCCATTGTCAGGTCTGGCATATTGGGAATATCCATCATCACTATACTGAGTAGTTTCTTGAAATTTCTTAGAATATCTTTTGGAACATTTGCCATCTACCATGCACTTTGCATTGAGATAAACAATAGTAATAATAACCTAATGATATGAAATTAGGTTATTTGGATTAGTCTGAATAGAGGCAATTACAAATGAATTAGCTTTCACTAAGTCCTAAGGCTAAATTACACTTCACAAAGTACTTTTATGAAATATATAGGTGGGTAATAGAGTTTATTGATTTTTCAGTCAATGCAACCTTAGTTACACCAAAAGAAGGTTTAAAAAGCATATCAAACTATTGACCTGAAGTATATCATTGCCTTGGGCCTAAGATATCCACTCTCTGGGGATTTTGAGCATGGGCAATTAGCAATCTGCTGAATGTTACAGAATCTCCCTCTATTTATATTATTTTTTTCCCTGTGATGTGTGACATTTTCTAGCTATCCTGAGTTATTCTCTGGCTATTAGGCCTCTATTTTCTGGTCCCAAGAGACTTGGTATAAATTTTCCTGGCCAAAAGAGAGTTCTCCAATGTTTTCAGTGCTCTAATTGTGTAAATCAGTGATATCTCCTTCCTCAATTCTTCCTCAAATGCTTCCAGACCTTTTTTATCAGGTGTGGATTAATCAAATCTTTCTAGCAATACCAAACATAATAGGGTTTAGTGGCCTTTCTGTTGAGATATAAGCATTTTACCAATACCTGCTCAATTTTCCTCAAGAACTAAATTTAGCTTTTCCCACCAAATTGCTGATCTCTCTATTAGTTCACTACAAAATGCCTTTGGACAACTTCCATTGTGTGTAAATTGATCAGGCAAATAAAACAATACTCAATATGTAGGAGTTCACATGTATTTCTACTAAGATATGCTTATTTTATTGTCAAAATGTGATGCTTTTCTTAAGATAAGTCACTTGATTTCTGGAAACCTGAGCATAGTCACATGATCATAATTACATGACTAATTTGAGTGCGTATGTTACCTGATTATAGTCACATAATTAATTTGAGTGTGCATTAGATTAAAATACTGATAAGCTGATTTCTCAACATCTAAGCCACTAATAAGGCTGATTTAACATGATATGAAGAGGGCTTTTTAAGGTAGTTCTGGCTATGTCATTTTCCTACAGTTTTCAGCAGAAGTGCTTATGATTTTTAGTAGAAGTCTGTTTTATTCAGACTTTTTGATGATTAATAGCTTCATCTTGTTTCATTGTTGAAATAGACATATTATTAATAATAAAGTTTGGTCACTGAATAAAGAATTCAAGCAAAGCTTATACCTGATACAGTTGAGGCTAAGTAATTGGGTCAGGAATTTGAGCTGAAACAATAGTATCCACATGAGCTACATCTTTCATTTTATTATCATTATGGACTAATATTAAGATATGCATATGTAGAAGTCTCCTCTTTTGGAATTCAATAGTGTGAATATAGGCTACATACTTTCCAAAAATACTATCTTTGATGTCCTTCAAAAGAGCATTTTTTCTGAGTTTAAATACTCTGGCAACAATGTCAGGCTGGTCAGAAGCTGTTTATGTTTTACTATTAATTCTAGATTCCTTTAAAAGAGCTTCTTGAATTTTAGGCCATTTTGGATTAGCAGTCATTATTATGAAAAGATCTAATTTTTGAAAATGCCTGCAAATAGCCATTGTATTTTGACCTTATTGATGTAACTCTTCATTTCCAACTACAGCATCAACCACTCCTTGGTAAACTTCAGCTCTAATCTTTCTCTGATTTAATTTGACTCAGTTAAGCTTGGCTTGTTCAATTGAAGCCCATGCATTCACAATATATTGCTGAAGTAATGCAATATTAGCTTCTAAAGATCTTTGTTAGAGCCTATATGAATAATATATAGTTTATATAACATTTGTAGTTCTCTGTTGATCTTCTAGTCCATGATGAAAGGTAATATTAAGATTAAAGCCAGGCTCTCCAGTTGGAAAGATGATAATATAATGCAATGAAGTATAATATAGATGCACTTGGCTAATTTGCTTCAATTAACCTCCATGTAAGTGTAAAACTATATCACAATAATTGAATCTTTCTTTAGAACCATCTCTAAGAATAATAGCAGCAACACTTTCTTGTTCATTGGGGTTATTATAGCATTAGTAATCTCTAAAATCTGCTCTAAGTTGAATGAAAAGCCTTTGTAATTGACTTTCTGAAACTTCTTGCTTTTCAATAGATTATTGTAATCAGTAGCATCTTTACCTTAAAAAAATGAAGCAGGAAAACTGCTCTATTAAAGACTATATAGCTGATCTTAATGAGTCATTTACTATTATGAGATTCCACAACCATTATTTGTGCATTGTCAAGCTCTTCAATGGATTTAGACCATCTAATTGTAAGGCTCTTCCATAGGCTCACCTCAATCCTGAGCAGTCTAGATAGAGAAAGTTAGTATAAAAGGCTGAATATTAGGAACTGGCTGAGAACATGGATATTGAAGAGGCAAGGAAGACTCAATGACCATTTACTTTCAACTTGAAGTACTTAAGAAGGAAGAAAAAGCAGGACTATGCCAAATAGAAAAATATATAACTGGCTAAGCCCACAGAGCTCATATACAGGCATAAGTTAGATGCTGCTCTCTGACTATTATCAATATAAATAAGGAGTACTAGTGTCAATAATCAGCAGTTAGAAAGAGGCACAAAGCACTAAGCTAGGGAAAGGCTTAATGCAGACTGATGGTTCCTCAATAAAGAGGAGAAAACAGAACTGAGAATAATCAACAGATATTTCCAATGTAAGGAAGAGTAACACATTGCTCAAAACTATCCTCACCATATATCTGGAGAAAAAAGAGCAGTTAGGGATGGCAAGCCTAACTAAGACTACTGAGCTTACTGTAGGTACTTGGATGCTTTAGAATGCAATAACTGAGGATAATCAAAAATTATCCTCTGCTGGCCCTTCAAGTCTATAGACAGTGTTCTCAGATATTAGTGAGTCAGAGAAGACCAAACAACATACTAAATTGACCCCTGACTAGTGAGGGGGCCATATTCTAGAAAGTATCAAGATATATGCTAATATAGAACTTGGTACTTATTCTGTTGATTTGGGTAACATAGAGGAATGCTTAGAGATACTACAAATGGAAGATGGCCCATAGCCATATCTAAACTTTGTGCCTGCTTATATAATGATGTATATATTGGAAAGAATGCAACCCTATCTCAGTGACTCAGTAAATGTAATTAACAAGCAGAGTCTAAGATTTCTAGTGTATTAGGTATTAGAGATTGAAATGGTTATTATGAATAATATATATAACACTGATGACTTGATACTCACCATACTGGTGTGCCAGTCTAGTTTTGAAATGAGGCTTTAGTTTGTTCATCTAAGTGCAGCTAGGATGGAAACTAGATGGGCCTTTGAATCTTGGTACTATGTTACTTTTTATAGCAATCCCTACTTTTTATATAAGGAAATAAAGGTGTTGGAGTAAATTATAGATGATGATGGAATTTGAATGAATCCAGATAAGGTTGATGCATTGACTTGCTGGAAAGCTCCAATCAATTGTGACCTCTTGAGAGATTTTTTGAGTGCTTCTGGCTATTAAGTGAATGATATAGACCATATTAAAATACTCATAGGAATTATAAGGGCAATCTCTGAAGGCTGTAGCTCAGTCACACAGCTAGCAAAAGGAGATTCAAAAATGTATTAATAAAGATAATATAGGTACAAATAATAAAATGCTAACTTAGCAGAGAAAGATTTAAAGAGAATAAGTTTAAAGATTTACTCTGCCTGTCAATAGAAAATATTCTGAGGCTGAGTCACATGACTGCCATATGTGATGTCACAGTTATGGTCATATCATGAGTTATATAGTCACCAAGTTATAGAGCCATGTGAGTTGGATTATTTTTGATGAGAACTCTGATGGAGCTCTTGTTAAAAGTAATCCATTTCCTAAAGTCTGGCAAAGGCTCCAAACTAATAAGGAAGTTTATTTCCATGGTCCAGCCAGTGAGGAGTTTAATGAAAGCAATAGAAGATGGATGAATTAGAGTAAAAAGGCCTGAAAATTAGAAGAAAACATGAGGTAAGGAATTTTCAAAAGAGTGGTTCCCTAACAGGAATACTGCATGGATTTACAGAAGATACTGTGCCTTTTTAATGAAAGTATACTCATCAATGTGCATTCAAAAATATTAAGCACTTAGCTAGCAAGTGCTGAAATTATTATAGAAAGCCATTGATTTATAGCCCAGAAGCTGAGCTTATGAATGTAGTGACTGATAGTTGTGGCACTAGCATTGCAGGAGTAATTAGTTAAGGAGTGAACTAGAAGACAGCTAGTGTAGCTGCCTTTTTTTCAGTAAAACTCAACTTTGCCTAGTAAAATTACTTCATGCACAAAATTGAAATGCTTATTAGAGTAAAAACCATGCTGTAGCATAGGAATATTCTGCAAGGCATAGACTTCAAATGGTACATAGACCATAAAGGTCTAATTTACCTATTAAATCAAAAAAACCTGTTAGGTTGACAAGCTTGCTGGCTGAAAAATATTGCTGAATTTGAATTTTAGATAAAATATGTATTAGAGGTGGAAAATATACTGTTTAATGCCTTGTCTCAGTTATATGCATATAATAAGCCACAAATAGTGCAAGGACAGGATAAATACATGTACCATAACATAATAAACAATGATTTAATAGTCAATCACAAAATATTGATGTCCATGCTGGTGAAAATGCAAAGTGAATACACATATTTGCTTGGTGTGCAGGTTAGCCTTGAAGACAATGGCAGGCTGATGATAGAGTCTGGTTAGCTTAAGTATAGGAAATAGCAGCAAAAGAAAGTGGTTCCAGCTAAAATTAATCACTCTGAAATTAATCAGGAATTCACTGCCCAAATGACTAAGAATTTTGTTTTAAAAGGGGCTAAAAACCTCACAAAAACAAAAGGAGGGCAGAAATGAGGATGTTTATTTCAATAACAGTAAAAACAATAATGAGTGCTAAAAGCTCACCATTAAGATACCAACTAAATGCTTAAAGCCCACAGAGAAAAGTGTTTGAAACCAATCATTAGTTAAAATAATAGAAGAACTAAATAGACTGACTATAAAAGAGCCTATGATGCTAATGGATATGCTAAAAGAGGAGTAGAATTTCTTGGATATTTTAGCAAGTGTGCAAAGGCAATAAAAGATTGCCTATAGAAGCACAAAAATTTCACTGTGATTGAAAATGGGCTGATCTATCTTAAAGCAGAGGAAAATTGAATTCTGTGCATATTCAATATACATACAAGTCAAAGGGTAAAGCATTAGAAAGATAATAATCTTGAAAGCACACTTAATTTTAACACATTTAGATGTTAAAAAAACTCTGGCTTACTTCTAAGAGCATGTATGATGGAAAGAAAGCCACCAAAACATATATACATACTGCCAAATCTATTAAACAGGTTATAGAACTAAGCCAATAAATTATAAACCTTATAGGCTATTAAATTCACTACCAGTACTCATCCAGCTATGAGAGGTAATAAAATTAATTTTTTAAGCCCATTACCTAAGTCAAAGAGATGTGATACTATTTATAACTCAATTACTGTAGTTATTAACCACTTTACAGGAATAGTATACTTAATACCTAACTATACCACTTATACAGCCAAAGATATTGCCAAATTAGTATTTTTACAAGTCTACAAACATTATGGTCTACTTTAAGCCATTGTGAATAACCAAGATAATTATTTTACTAGTATCTCACTTCCACTTATTGATTAGCACCAAACTGAAATTATCTAGCTTTTACCATCCACAGACAAATGGTGCCACAGAGTGGGCAAATTATACTATTGAACAAATAATAAGACAAGCCATCAGCCCAACTCAAATTGACTGGGTACAAAAATTACTGGAAATAGAATTTACTATTAACTTAGCATGTTTTGAGAGCACAGGATATTCACCATTTTTTTAATCATGGAAAAATGCCTTGATTTATGGTATGGAATCCAGCTCCTACAGAGAAATATGCTGGTGTCAGGGTGTATGCTTAGCAACTTTGTTTAATTATAATGGCTGCTCACAACTGTGTGCTTGCTGCCTGAGTTAAACAAACCAGACTAGTCAACTAGAAGAAAATGAAGGTGTCTTTCATAGAGGGTGATCTAGTATATATGTTAACAAAGAATTTAACTTTCCCAAGAAGTCTGGCATGTAAACTCATCTTAAAGTTTATGGGTCCTTATTTGATTCAGAAGGACTTTGGTAATCACTCCTTCCATCTAGGACTTCTTGCTAGCATGCAGCAGTGAGGGATATATGATTTCTTCTATGCATTGCTCCTCTAAATACACTATTTCAACAATAACTGACTATTTTTAGGGTGCCCAAATGAACAAATTGTGGAACCTGACCAGCATCCAACCAAATGGGCTGCAGATAAGATTCTTGGTCATTATAGGTTCAAGGCAGATGCATTATTTGAAGTTTTCTGGAAATCAGAAAATTGAACATGGCTCCTAAAGAACTAGGTTAAGGACCTCCAGCTACTCCAGCCATATCTAGAAGCAATTGGGATTGACAATGAGGTGGATCTACCAATTGGTACCAGTTGTTTGCCATTGGATGACCCTCAAATTTTTGCAGGATCAATGAAGTTTTATCATTCAAAGACTATAAAAATGCAGGCCTTGAGTAGAGAGGGAATAGCATCTTCACTCACATCTACTAGCCTAAACCCAGATGAGTTCAACATAGCAATGAGACATCTTCATAATCAAGGCATCTCTTAGGGGATGGAGTGCAAGCACTACAGCTCATCAAACTCCCAGCTATGACTGGCTAACCATTACACCCTTCTCCACACCCTGGATTTTAGAAGAGACAATGGATTGATAACAATTTGTTACCCTGGCCAGAAGATCCTAGGCTTTGTTTTTAGCTGACAACAATTTAAAGCTTATCTTGACTGGGATGCCAACCTCTACAAGAACTCCAGTCATTACAAGACTCACCTGATGCTCACAGGATATTCTGAGGTGGCTAAAGCCTTCAACAACCATCCTTTGTACCTTTGCAAGTTTATTACATGGAACTCCTCCACCAAAAGTTATTATTCAGCTTTTCATTTGATACTGCTCTTAGCAATTCTTATATCCTTGTGGACCCTCATTATAAGATGCTTACAGATGCAGGAGTCATTAAACAAAATGGCAATTTTGATAACAAACAATGGCAAACTATATTTTTAGCTATTCTATGCCTTTATTTACTATTTCAATGCAATTATATCTATAAAGAAGAAAAACAGAGGAGAAATGAGCTGAGCTACACCCAACATGCTAAAAGGATTCATACTTTATCAGTTACTGGGAAATGTCACTGTGGCAAGCCCACAAGGGAAGACTCTCCAGAACCTCCTAGTGTCATAATTATGTTTACCTCCAAAATGGAGCTGTATTTATTTTGGTGGCCTCATTAGTGAAACACATCTCAATGACTACACATTACAATCTGCAAATGCCACAAGAACTCCTTAAGTAACTCTGCCAGCTCAAGACTTATCTTCCTCAAACATGCCTGGAGAGCATAATATATCAACTAAGGATGATATTGCCTATAACTCTCAGAAACAGCCCAAACTTGGCATATTTGTAGCCTCAGCCACTGTACCTATAGCACAGCACCCAAATGACTTATTTGATGAGGAGATGTTTGATTTAGACCACATTTAGGTCCTGAGGTGGCTGGCTTGCTCAATGTTTTTTTTTTCTCCTCATTAAAAACATCACTATTGAAAATAAATGTTTGAAAAGTAGAAGAAAATTATATATTGACCTACATGGAAACTGGCTTTCTTGTAGGCATCCCCTGTCCCCTTATGATGCCTGGAGGGTGTATGTAATGGTGACAGTCACACTGTTCTTACTTTCAGCATCATCCTAATCCTTTTACCACACTACAGAGTGCTTACTAATTTGTTGTTATATACAGTTTTCTAGCATTATATAAGAGCAGCTTAGTGTTCAAGTAGGTAGTTCTTCTCAATATTAGGACTTAAAACTGTTCTATCCTAGAAGACTTCAATTTCCATTGCAATGCTACCATGTACATCATGCAAGTGTCACATCTTTTGAACATGTTCTTTTTGGATCTCCCTCTGCCAGCTGTGTGACAAAGCCACAGCCTCCAGAAGTCACTTTTACAGGCTTAGAATTTTGTAAAGGAGCATTTCTGACTCTTTTAAGAGCAGAAGTAGGTGGAAATGAAACCATTTTAGAGATAGAATTTTGTAAAGGAGCATCCTATCTTTCAAGTAAATGGGTTTCAGAAATAGCCATAATAGCTTGAGCAACAGGAGACTGATTAAGCCTGTTGTCTACTCCATGTACAGAAATAGGCAAAGAAGGCACAATTCTAGGCATAAGTGCTCTATGTGCAAGAATAAGCAGAGGTAGCACCATTTCAGGCATAGCATTTTATAACAGAGCATCCCATCCTTGAAGAAAATGAGTTTGAGGTATAGTCATAGAAATTAAATCATTAACAACAGCAGGCTGTCTAAAAGGTCTCTCTGAAAAGCTAGAAGCAAGTCTAATTATTACTCCCAGATCTCATACAGATGTAGTCACAGAAAATAAATCATCAACAATAGCCAGCTATCTCAAAAGTCTCAATAAAGAGCCAGAAGCAATTTAATTATTACTCCCAGATCTTATGCCCTCAGTTTCTATGCCCCCAGATCTCATATCCCTAAGTCCAATGTAAAGTGATAGCACAACCACAGTATCACATGATTCAACAATAAACAAAACATGAAATTGTCAAAAACAGCAGCACTTACTAAGATTCCTAGAATTAAGCAAAAAAAAATAAAAAATAAAAAACAAATAAAAACAAAAACAAAAGTGCTTTGTGACCAGTTCTATAATTTAGTCATAACTTCTTCATCCACCCAAGCCCCCGCCTCGCTTCTCCATTTCTCCACTTCCAAATCTGGATCATACCCATACAGCGCCCTAATCTTCTCTAGCTCCGTCCCCACCCCCGCATTCTTATTGTCTCGTCCCAATAATTCCCTTCCCTCCATGCCCTGTCCCTTCTCTTGCAACCGCACCCTCACCAACTCTTTCTGCATCGCGCTGCGCATCTCCCGATCCCTCTGTTCCTGTGCAGGCCCGTCCTGGAGATGGTATATGCCCTGGTTCATGCGTGACGCGAGCTGAACGAGGGACGTGCGCGGGTGCCGGAGTGTCTGGTACGCATGCAGGAGAGTGGGGACCTGGCTCCGCGTTGTCAGATGTGCGAAGAGGCCGCCGAGCACCGCTGCGTCTTCGATCTGGTGGGTCAGTTGTTAGGAAGTGCGTCATGCATTGTATGTAGTATGTATGGAGCCTTACCGCCATTGCTGCACCTTGTGCGACATAGGGCTATTATAATCGTGAATTGAGTTTTTTTTTCTTGTTTTGGACATGTTTGAATGAGAAAAGACGCACGAGCATTGGGTGGCATGCATCCCCGAGCAGGCAGACCTTGTTGCTGGGATGAATCCACGACTCTAGCGGATCGCGATCGAATAATGCCCAGCTCATCGTAAAAGGTACGAGGTTCAACAACTTCCTAATGCTAGACGCAGTTTCAACGACTTTCTTGCTCAAACCACACTCTAATCCTTACCGAGGTTCAAAATCAGCATAATCAGCCCTCATCCTCTCACAATCCGTCGGTACAGGGACTTCGCCCTCCCCATTGCTGGGGTGTATCATCACGAGATTATATTCCTTCTTCGCTCGCTAATATAAGAGCGTAAGCCAGCCCTTTTGCACTCAATAGTACACTTACAATGCAATACCCAACGATATGTCTTCCCGAGCCCATCCACAAATTCGTCTCCGTGTCCTCCACGAACGGTCTCAACTCAGGATCCTTCACCATCTCCGCCGTAGGAACCGTG
>QLON01006087.1:0-14467 GCA_003313675.1 Termitomyces heimii
ATTTAGAAATTACATAACGTGTTTCTAACAGGTTTTTCTCAAGAAACCCCAAGGATTTCCCGAAGTGTGTGGAACAAATTACAAAGTGTTTCATAATGGAATGAATACTTCTGAGTTCTATTTGTTGGAATCTGATGTGACGACCGGGCCGTATTTCTTACCTTTATTCCTTTTTCCTCTCTTCTCTCCCCTTTGACCTTACTTACCTCTATATATAGAGTACTTCATAGCATGATACCTTCAGTCATTTATACCTGACTGAGGATGAGTCGATTACGTCCGTCATTAAATACAATGCAAATACTGACACTACTAGATAATATTAACAGACGCGTATATGGTTCTAACACTATTCCACAGTCGGCGTACCAGTCAAAGCACACAATCTATAACCCGGCAATCCACAATGCAGGGATAAGGGGGCAGGAGTGAAATAAATGATGTATTCTATTCTGGATGTGTGTAGTGGGTGTCTGTAACAGTGGTATCGTGTATGTGAGTAATTTGTTATAGAACTTCCCTTGCAGAAATGTATATACTTGCATATATTATATAATCGTTAGTCTTTCTTCTTGTCATACCTTAAAGTCAAAACCAATCATTGGACTGATTCCGTCAGTGTGAACACGAAAAAAGAGTATAAACCTGTAACTCTGTTTGGATACGGCCAATACACCGCGATCGTAGACCTGCGTTGGCCAAAGAGTAAAGAACAAGACAACTCGGTGCCAGATCTCTTTGTCCGACATTCACCTATATATATTCGACATACAACGTTAGATACCCTTGATTGCTTATACAGATATTGAGGGTAAGCAGTTACTTGACTATTACAATCGGACAATTACTTACACATACCGTAGACAATTAACTTACTCTGTTGTCTACTAGTAACTGACTAGTAATGTACTGGTGTCTTACTTCTCAACAAACTCCATAACGATTCAATGGTAGGCAGCAATCATAATTCACCGTCATATGCAGTGTGCACCACAATCAATATTATTGCATTAACCATTGATTATATGTATGTATTCCACGCTAAACAATCCGCGAGTTGGTGCAATTGAAGTTTATTATGTTGAAGTTCATGGAAAAGTCGTGTTGAAGATTTCGACCACTTACCTCATTATTAAGAAGAGTTAAGAAGAGTAACTATCATCTGTACGTATGATGTTTCATTATTATCCATAATTGAATCATTGAACCACATTTTAACTGAATGCGCATGTCCAGGGAGTGTGGAGCGTAGTGAAAGAAATATGATGTAAAAGATCCGGTGAAGTGCTGTGATAACGAGAAATGAAGAAAGTGGGAGAACATCACAAGGTCCCTCACGCCTATATAGAATCCTAATTACAGAGGCAGCACACCCGATCTGGGCCCTGCGGTGTGAAAGAGTAATACAAAAGAGCGACTCGCCTCCCTCTCCCGAGATGACTTCAAGCTGACCAACCAGAGACTGGGTAAAGAAGTGCGACGACTTCTAACGGTAGCTGGGGCGTGGGAGGATACAGGGATCACAGAAGTGTCCCCAATAGAGCCCCCGAGAGGGGGTTGTAGTGGGTAGGGGGCCTGTTCAGAGAGGAGTCGGCTAACACCCACACTCAGGCCTAGAGTCCCACAAACTGTGTGTAAACTGCATTTCCTCGCGGAGACAAAATAAGCTGACTTAAGTCAGGAGCCTGGTTTCAATTTCGGGTGTTCAGCAAAGCGGGTTTGGAGGAAACGCCTAGGGCGCACGCCCCACATCACACCAAACGTTACTCCAAAATTATTGTCATTATCATTATTATTACTAAGTCACTATCAACATCATATGATTTTTGACCTACTCATGCAAGTATTATTTTTATAGGGACACATATCCGGTTTGAATCCTTGAGTCTGGATGATCTTCGACTTCGAACTTCAGGTGTGTATATTACTTATTTCATACTTACAACTCTATTGATTGTTTTTGGCTTTGAACTTCAGACTCAAATTAGTTCCCAAATAAATCATTGTATGATCTGTGCTATGCTCCGTAAAATTTGTTAGCTCTGACGTGCTCGCCAGGTGAAAAATCTCTACTGCTTCATTTCCATCTACCTCGATCTCTTCCCTCTCTTCTTCCCACATGGCTTTCCTCGCTTCCCATCCCGCATTCCACATTTCATGCTCACGTGTCAACCCTTTTCCATTTTGCACTCCTCGTAATCTGGAAATTCTGTCCTCTGTTTATAAAATTCGGAAGAGTCTCTGAACCGTCAGAGTGATAATCATTTATAATTTGTATATCACTGATATTTATGACGATAAAGATCGCGTACAACAGAGCTTTTATAAAAATTACGATGCGACGCCAACTCGGCGTGTTAAAGGGACGCATGTGTGTATGGTCACAAGGAGAAAGAGATAAGCCCTTGTGACCCACGTCACAAAGATTACGTCCAACTCACTCCGGTAGCAGTAGCTTCATCAAGCACTCTACCATACTTTTTGTGGTCGTACTCACATCTGACTTGGTCATTTACTTCATTTACTTTATGCTATGTCTACGCTTTCCGCAAAAACGTGTACAGTTTACGCTGTGCATCCCTATTCCGACACATTCTATATGCACCAGCCGAAACACAAGATTAATAATTCGTTCTCAGCTTAAGCTGCCGAATTGACAGCGTAACAAGCTGCTTTGTTAGACCTGGATGCCTTGTCATTGGAAAGTCGAATATGCCATTGTTCAAGACCAATGACGCCACACAGAATCCCAACAATGCCATGGTAAATAATGTCGTTGTTCAAAACGAAATACTATGTGCGTATTCTATTGTAAACAAAGGAAGTCGCGGACCTTGTTGTTTTCACAAAGCGTATTGAACGGTAGTCCATCAATCACTCACCCAATATCCCGAGCTATGTCCGTGTAAACGCAAGGTTTCTCTCTAAGTCTACAAGAAAAGGACTGCTGTTTTCCTTCTCGTCGCTATGCAGGAGATTGGAGACAATTATGATATATGGCTTTGTTGTACTCACACAAGAAAAAAGCGCCCACAGTCGGTCCTGTAGTACCGTATGCATCAATTGTTGTTCATCGTCAGAGGATTCCAGGGTCGGAATGTTTCTACATAAAGAACAGCACCCGCCTTATCCGACATAACCACGATATAACTCATCCTATCAGTTCAACTGTATCACATCAACCCTATTTTTTCACCCATGGCATCAGGTTCCAAGCAATATCTCTACGAGAAGGTCCGGAAACCTTCTGGGACTAAAGGGACGGATGACGACGTCCTTTCTGTCTGGTGTGCAGACCCCAAGGACAAGAATTTATCCATTGATACAGGCAAAACAGTACGGGCTCCAAAAGCGAATATGATCTTCCATCATCTCAAGTCCGCGATACTGGACCCCGCACAAACTCACCTTCGAGCAGCGCTATACAAGATGGTGATCAAATATAGTGGCACTGACGAGGTGATGAAATCTATGCTAAGCTCTCTGCAGTCAAGACCCCCAACTCTATCGCTTTTCAAATTTTGTCAAGATGATAGTAATATGGGCTTCACTGATATGAGAATGAAAGATTACATTTTTATCTGTGATAAACTGTCATCTTCCCTCGAAAGCAGCGATGGTGAGTATATTCAATACATTCATTCTAAGTCTCATCATAGTCTCCACAGATAACAGCCCCCTTGAGACACGACTCAAATTCTTAGTCTTTAACACTCTCTGGCACGAACTAGCCCACTGGTTGCATCATGATCCTCAGTACAGGGACTATTCCGGACCTCACCAGCGATGGAAAGACTTTTAAATATTATTGCTAAAGCTGAAAGAAACTTGGTCTCTCTCCAAATGAGCTTCAGAAAATGCTTTGCTGCCTTTGTAGTCTAATTTAAGAAGGAAGCCTACAAAATAAGTTGCAACTATAATACCCTACATTTCTAACTCCACAAAGCACTTTTCAAGAACAATGGGAGTTTAGAAATCACATTTAATCTCAATGTGCTAACTCAACTAGGATTTGTAGAAATCCAAGCAACTAGAAGCCTCTACAAGCCTGACATTGGCATAGAAATAAGAAAATCAATGAGCATTGATTGACACTGTGCTAATTTAAACATGAAGGATAAAGAAATGAGAAGCAAGATATTGTGACATATACAGAACCATTAGCACCACCTTTTTGGACTACTTTCTGTGGCATATAACTTACTAAGAGCTAGCAACTTTTAGTGCTATAAAACAGCAATCAGTTTGAGAAGGAAGATTTTTATTCTTGCAAGTCAGTAACACACTTTGACACATGCAGCATAACAAAGCAGAAGCAAAAAAATGATTGAAAGAAATCATGAAGGCATAATAAATATATCCTTGGAAGGCACTAAGAGAATAGTAAGTGGTTTTATTATTCTTGAGACTTAATGACCACATTTTAGAAAATTATGGACTAACAATTTGAATGATTGTCAAGTATAATAGTGATATCAAATTTTATAGTATAAAAATTAGAGTATAAGTAGATAGAGATAGGCATGCAGGAAAACAATAACTCAAGTATTTATGAAACTAGCAAACTTAATACTAGTGACAAAATAGTAAAAGCTTCTATTTATATACATATACTTTACTAGTGAGCTCCAAACTTTCAAGCTCATTGTGCACTCCATTCTACAACAGTCTATGTAGCACTCCTTCATTTTGCTCAAACTTCTATTTGTTTTAGTGTTCTCCATTCACAGCTCATAATTGTGCTTGATGTTATATTTCTATGCTTTGATTTTTAATAACACTTATAAAGACCAATTATAGGTTTCACCATCTTCCAATTTACATTTAACAACTCTGCCAATAAGCTGTTAGAATTATCAATGACCTAGCAACTTACTTAAGCAGCACTAAATAACTGACTCCTCACTATCTTTGATATATTATTTAATATGCATTGCTATTTGATGACATTGAGATGTAACAAAACATCTATACATGCTGAGCTCACCCACCACTATCAACTTGGCCACTGATGACTATATCACCATTACTATCATCAGCCTGCTATCACTGATATCACTGCATCAAACTAAGAAGTTTACTTAGAATCTATTTAGTGATGTGAAATTAAGTTATTTGGATTAGTCTAAATAGAGGCAATTACAAATGAACTAGCTTTCACTAAGTTTTAAAGCTAAATTACACTTTACAAAGTACTTTTATGAATTATATAGGTGGGTAATAGAGTTTATTGATTTTTCAGTCAATGCAACCTTAGTCACACCAAAAAAAGGTCCAAAAAGCATATCAAACTATTAACCTGAAGTATACTATTGCCTTGGGCTTAAGATATCCACTCCCTGGGAATTCTAAGCACAGGCAATCAGCAACCTGCTAAATGTCACAAAATCTCCCTCTATTTATGTTATTTCCTCTCTTTGTGATGCCTGCTCAATTTTCCTCAATAACTAAATTTAGCTTTTCCCATCAAATTGCTGATCCCTCTATCAGTTTGCCATAGAATGCTATTGGACAACTTTCATTGTGTGCAAATTGATTAGGCAATCAAAACAATATCTAATATATAGGGGTTCACATGTATGCCTGCTAAGATATGCTCATTTTATTGTTAAGGTATAATGCTTTTCTTAAGATGAATTATTTGATCTCCAAAAACCTGAGCATAGTCACATGATCATGATCACATGACTAACTTGGGTGCACATGTTACCTGATTATAGTCACATAATTGATTTGGGTGTGCATTAGATCAAAATACTGATAAGCTAATTTCTCAACACCTAGGCCACTAAAAAAGCTGATTTAACATGATATAAAGAAGGCTTTTTAAAGCAGTTCTGGCTATGTTATTTGCCTAGAGTTTTCAGTGGAAGTCTATTTTATTCAGACTTTTTGATGATCAATAGCTTCATCTTGTCTCATTGTTGAGACAAATATATTACTAAACTTCTATTAATTGTAGCACTTGACTACTCCACATTATTTTACTTACAGTAGCTCTAATTTGCTTTGCTAGAGTTCTGTTACACTTAACATATTGTAGCAACCATATATTTATTAAAGAAGTCTTACTGAATTGCATATATCTCTTTTTCTTTTTAGTTACTATTTTATGCAAACACATATCAATAGGCACACTACTTCATTAGTGGTACTCAAACATCCTTATGTTATATAATTTGCATATTTAGTAGTGTTAATTTATAAGTAACTATGCTGAAGACTTGAGAATATCATTAAAAAAGCATGTATTTAAAGGAATCTTGGCTTTAAACTCAATACTAAACTTCAGAACCTGGATAAGTCAGTGGTAAAAAAGAATTGCATTATATTTCCTGCTCAGAGAACTGTTTAAAGGCATAAAAGCTCAGATCACAGCATCAAGCATCTGGAACTTAGAAACTAACTAATAATTAGGGTCTATTTGCAGATAAGTTAAGAAATCAGTAATTATGCCAAGCTCAATTAAAGTCAGTTATGATCCTTGGAGGCATGCACTGCAGAGAGCAGAAAGACAAGAAATGACATTATATAGATGCCTAAACTGCTGTCTTGAAAGATATGCAAAACTCTCAAAAAAAAAGAAAAACAACAACCTACTAATAGTTCACACATTAATTAAAAAACCTCTTAAACATTCATCTAATATTTTAGACTTACTGGCATAGTATGTCATACTTTACCAAGCACATAGTAATATTTATATACTATTTATATTAGTATAGAAATAGATAAGTAGTATATAAACAATCTAAGTTTTAACTATCTATTATTATCACTACTTTATGCAGTATCACAACTGGTGTGCACTAGGGAGTGTTCTTGTAATAATCTGTGCACTTAAAACTTCTATGTAATACTACACTGTTATAGTAAGAAGTGTCTGTTGAGGGCTTTCTTTTCTTGCTTTATGCAAAGACTTCATAAACAGAATTCTATATCTCAAGTATTACTGGATACTTATAAATATCAGAGAGTCTTTTCCAGATATCCCCTTTGTACATATCATACAACCACACATACTTTAAAAAACTCCAGAAATTAATTGTAAATTAATATCTAATGTTAATTTATTTGCAATTGAGACTTTGAACATTGACAAGAGAAACTAGTAGCAAATATATATTATTTGCTTTTATTCCAGAAAAACCAAAGTATACTATTTCTAAATAGTTTTTTCCAAACTTAAAAAACTATATTCTCAGAGTTTTAATACTAGTTTAGCTTAGACTTAAAATCAGTTGATTATATTGCTGCTTGACTAAGTATAGTTTTATGCTCAAAGTGTACAGTTTCCATCAATATAACACCAAGTTAGTCAAGCACTAAGATGAGATTTCCAAGATTACAAGTTGGACACAATTAACTCAAGTATTGAACTCTTCAAATAGTCAAAACAGATAAATGAACTTCATATAAAAAAAAGTTTTCCATATATTGAGTGTTTTACCTACTCTTTTTACATGCTTTATATATGATTTTTTGTTGTTTTCTGTAATATCACTTTATTATGCTCTCCTCATCATGCTTTTGTTGGATTCATGCTATTTTCTTCCATTTTTATCTCAACTATTCCCCTCCTATATATGATTCAATTTTTTTCTTTGTTGATCAAAGATGACTGGAATTATTCAAAGCCTTCCTCTCACTTCAACACTTCAACCATATTGGAATTCAAGGCAGCCAAAGAAAATTCTTATTGGCCGCCATTCAATGTTTCTGCTCCATACACTTTTTCACATCTACACACATTGTGTCTTGATATCTTCGATTCAAAGAGGATGAATCAATTCAAGTGCCCTTGCCTGCATCATCTCAATATGTACTGTTATTCCAAGACTGAATGTCTCAGCAGTAGTTGAGGTTTTTTCCCAGAAACTCTTTCACACCTCACATATGCTGGAAAAGCTTCTTCTATTGCACAAATAATCAAATTTTTTCCTCAGTTATGGCATTTGACTCTTTCTATTGAATATAGCAACATTCCTGATTCCAACTTCACACATCCTCACCTATCCCTCAAAGTCATTGAGCTGGCTACCTAGTATAGATTCTTCAAACCTCAGCCACAGATCAAAGACATTCTTACCAGTGTTGAAGCTGAGAAATTATCCAGCCTATACTTGATCCAAGTCACCCAACCTGGTTATTCTAATGATGTATTTCTTGATGAGGAAAAGGCTTGTGCAGATTTAGGTGTAACTTTGCAAGTTGTCATAAGAGAAGAACCCATCTTCTCTCACATGGCTCTAGAACATCACAGCTGAGCCCCCCAGTAGTTCGCATGCTTCGAGATTGTTATTGCCTATAAAGATTGATGTATGATAGGTCCCTCTATAATAAGTCAAAGACCACCAGTGGAACTCACTTAGCCACATAGTAATCAAATATGATAATGAAATGTCACATGTGTCATGAACTGATAAACTCATCACACGCTTAGCTATCACATGCCTAGGACTATTTTTATTTCTTTTATTCTCATTCAGACTGTACTCATTTGAGCTCCACCTCTCAGTCACTTTATCATAGACTACAGTCATATTACCATGAGTTATGGACTTTCTTGACCTTTGTTTCAGTTACTTAGTTACATATGATTTTGATTTACTAGTATAAAATACTGTTCATAGTATAGTAAATATTAGTTTGTGATTGTTGGTTATATAATATTTTGTGATTCCTGACATTATCACAAACTCCCTCACTTGGTCAGGTCCCTGCTCATCATAGCAAGTGATGTCCTCACCATTTACCCCAGCTCTCTCTTGCTCCTCTTCTCAACTTGCCCTCTACATTAACCATGCAATCTAGTGCAAGTATCTTTCTTGACTTCCTTTCCCTCTGTTGCTGCATTGCTAATCATAGATAGCTGTGATGTAGCAAGAAACCCTAGTTAGTAGGCACAAAAGAGCTGCTCTGAGGCATCCTCCAGAGTTGTACAATTAGGTTTGAGTGTCAGGTCTCACTGACCTGGAGGCTCATTCTGTTGAGCAAGAACCTACTAGTTGTTTCTCACTGAAAAGGAAGATGTACATGGAGGTCCAGAGTTGGTGCCAGAGTTAGACACCTAAGGGATCATGAGGGATGAAGGGGATAATAGAATTATATAGGAGGGGAAGATTACAGAAGAGAGGTAATGGAAACTGGGAGACCAGAGAAGAAGAAAGGTAGATAGAATGGGAGTAAGTAGAACAGAGAAATAGAGTTGAGATGGAAAGATGGAGTTGAGACAGGAGTAAAATGTGAGTAAGGGAGAGAAGAGGATTGGATGAGAGAAGGAAAGGAGGCAGGAAAAATAGAAAGAAATAGACTAGGTGTGAATGGGATGAGAAGGAGGTAGTAAGATGAAAATGTGGAATTTAAAAGAGAAAGACCAGAGAAATCAGAGATTGAAGCTGAGTCAAGTTAAGGAAAAGGAAGGATAGAGGTAGATACAATGGATAAGACAAGGCAAAGATGAGAAGGAACTTGCAGAGAGATAAGATAGATTAAAAAGGAAATGGAATAGGATTGAAAGAGTAACAATAAGAAGAAGAAGGAAAATGAGTAAGAAACCTAGAGACATGTGTGCAAGCAAATATCAAGACTATTATACTGACTATGGAGTTACTTCCTAAGTACTTGTGGGATGTCTCAGATTCCAGGAGTAACTGTGCACTAGAAGAAATCAGGCCTTGACACAATCAGGTGGCAGGATGATTACATGTGAGTTGGAAGCTGCAGGGCTATCCTGCAGAGTGGTATTTGTCTAGTGTTGGGAGTAATCTAGCCTTGCCAGGAAAGCTGAGCATAGTTAGGTTGCCAAGGAGCAGTGGCTTTGGGAAAGTCCAATAATTGGATCAGTGGTGGTCAGATATTGAAAAAGACTGTGCCAGAGGAGATTAGGCCTTAGCACAATTGGGTAGCAAGATGATTGCATGGCAGTTTAGAGCTGCAGGGCTATTCTGCAGAGTGATATTTGTTTAGTGTTAAGAGTGATCTGGCCTTGCCAGAGAAGCTGAGTGTAGTTAGTTGCCAAGGAGCAGCAGCTTCAGGAAAGCCCAGTGATTGAATCAGTGGTATTCAAATATCAGAAAAGAAGGGGGGCAGGGATTGATGTGGTTATGCCCAGGAGAGTGTGATGGGGTTGTAATACTGAGTTCTTAAGTAGTCCAGCCTTTCCTACACCATGCAACAGATGGTAGTCACTCCATTGAGCCTGGGTATTTCACAACTGCTCTCTGGTTTATCAGTGTGAACATGTGTTGCTCATGGCTAAAGAAAATCTTGACTAGTTTCTTGTATGTGCTGTCTAAAGGTACCTGATCAGCTGATTAGGTCAAGCTTTCACTTGCATATGTATTACAGCCCAGCCTCCATTCTGTTTTCACTATGTCCTCCTTTGAAGAACAGATAGGCATTCTCTAAGCTGGAATAACTTCCATTCTTGAATCTATTAATAGCCTCATTCCAGCATGGGGCAATACTGCCACCAATCTTGATGCCACAGCTCAATTTATTGCCCAACTTGCTGCAGCCACCTCAGAATCCATAAATGTCACTGCTCACTTTCAACCTCATATTAATGTGGCTATTAACTCCTGCACTATTCCATTGCCCAATGAATTCAAAGAAGCTAAAAATAAAGCCATCTATTTCTTGTGAGCCTGCAACCAATACTTTGCCCAAGCTGAGGTCACATGAGATGAAGTAAAAATTACTACTTCTCTCACCAATGAGAACTTATTTAAGAAAGAAGGGATTGTGCACTTATTTCATGTGCCTTCAAAGATCATTTTGGTGACTGAGCCTCCCCCTCAAGAAACTGCTGCAGCCATGATTCAAACACTCACTATAGAAAACAGGCATGCAGATGAATATAATACAGAGTTCAACAATTTAAAAAACAATATACAATGGAATGAGGCTGCTTTACTCAATCACTACAAGCTGGGACTCAAAAAGAAGTTGTTAATGAAGATTTATCAGTGTGATCCCCTTCCCACAATGTTACAGAACTGGCAAGATAAGGCAGATCTGTTTGACAGACAATGGAGACAATCAAAAATTACAGCAAGACAAGCAGAGGAAGAGTGTTGTGCTACAAAAAACTCAGTAAAGACTCATAATCCCACAACAGATCAAACATGGTCAACAACATCTCCCACCCACCTAAGCCCATCCCCAAATGTGATGGAAGTTGATGGAATATAGAGAAGAGGACCACCAACATGCTACAATTGCAATAAAGTAGGGCATATTGCACAAAATTGCTGCTCACCAAAGGTGATTAAAGTGGTTGAGGTAGGGAAAATAATAGATGAAATGAAGACTGCAGTAGAAGCAAAGGAGACATTTACAAGTAGAGGCATTAAAATAGGAAATAACTCCTAACAATGACAAAAAATTCAAATAGCTGAAAGAGGGGCATCAATTACATATGATTTTTTAATCCAGAAGTTGGCATTTTTGATAATCTATTCTTTAAAAAAAGTCAAATGCCAGCAGCAGCAACATTATGAATCAATGCCATGTCAAACATATCCAAATGTATTTTACAGCAAAAAAATGAATGAGAGCAGAAAAACATGTTTAGAAACATGATACCTGACGATTATTATGAATCATTCAGACCTATTTTTGAAAAGGAGGGATTTAACTACTTACCTCCAAGGAAGCCCTGGGACTATGCCATTGACATCATGCTAGATGCTAAACCAGCCAAGGCCTCAAAGGTTTATCCACTAAGTCCACTTGAGCAAAAGAAACTGAATGAATTTCTGGAGGAAAATTTAAAGAGTGGTTGCATCTGAAACTCAAAATCACCTTGGGGTTCAGAATTCTTCTTTGTTAAAAGAAGAATGGTAAACTTTGACTTGTGCAAGATTACCATAAAAAATGCATACCCACTGCCTTTAATATCCAGAATTATAGCAAAGTTATGACATGCATGAATATTCTCCAAAATGAACATAAGATGGAGGTTTAATAACATTAGGATTGAAGAAAAAGATGAGCACAAGGCAGCATTTCTCACCAACTGAGGCTTCTTTGAACCTACTGTAATGTTTTTTGGCCTTTGCAATTCAACTACAATAGTGCAAGCTCTATACCAACTAACAAGAAAAAACAATATATTTTGATGGGCAAACAGTTGTAATACATCCTTTGTAACATTAAAAAGCACACTAACTTTGGCACCTGTATTGTCTCTAATAAATGACAACAACCCATTCAAAATTGAGGCTAATGCTTCAGATTATGCATCTAGAGCTGTCCTATTACAAAAGCAACAAGGCAAATGGCACCCATAGCATATTACTCAAAAGGCTTCTTGGCAGCAGAGAGGAATTACAAAATACATGATAAGGAAATGTTAGTAATAATGAGGGCACTGGAGGAATGGAAATACTTAGTACAGGGAGGTAATAAATCAATAGAAATCTGGACAGACCATAAAAACCTTGAATACTTTTTAACAGCACAAAAACTAAATCAAAGGCAGGCAAGGTGGTCTGGCATTCTTACAGACTACAATTACATATTGAAGCATAAACCACAGAAGTCAATGTTGAAACCTGATGCATTGTCAAGGAGGGAGAATCACAAACAAGGAGTAGACAAAGATAACAGGAACATTACCTTACTAACCCCAAAACATATTGCATCTCTATTCACAAAAGGTGCAGTGTCAATAGGAACAGAGGGCAACAAAATCATTCAATTACTAAGGGAGAGACAATCAGTGCCAATCAACCAGGTCAATAAGTCAGCAGATTAGAAACAGCAAGATGGACTTACTTTTAGAAATTGTCTAGTAGTTGTCAGGGGACCACCTTCTAGCAGTCCCCCAGCCCTTATTTTCCTGCCAAAAGTGTGCTATTCATCTCAGTTCATTCACCACTTATGCTACTTCGTCCAACTCTCCACTGGCAGGACCGTGGGAATTAACTTCCTCATTGGCTGAGCCCCTGTCTCTGGGAATTGGATCACTTTCGACGAGGGCTCTGATGGAGCCCTCATCAAAAGTGATCCATTTCACATGGCCCCATGACCTGGGGACCATGTGATCATGATGTGACCGTGACCGTTACCATGACATCAGTCACACTACGTGACCTAGGCGTGACATATGTCACACCATGACGTCACATGTGACGTGACATGTGACCATCACGTGACCAGACCTCGGACTATTTTCTGTCGACTGGCAGAGTGACTCCTCAGACTTGTTCTCTTTGGATCTCCCTCTGCCAGGTTAGTACTTTACTCACTTAAATTGTCATACATTATTAATATACTTTGGATCTCCCTCTGCCAGCTGTGTGACTGAGCCACAGCCTCCAGAGGTCGCCCTTACAGTAGTAGTCAATGATGAAGAAATCAAAAGAAAGATTGTGAAATAGTACCATGACTCTTATATAGCAGGACACCCTGGGAGGAATAAAACAAAAGAACTGATAAGTAGAAAATATTGGTGGCTAAAAATGACAGAGTACATTAATAAATACATAGATGGGTGTCAAAAGTGCCAATAGACTAAAATATTCCCACAAAAACCCCAAGGCCATTTAATACCAAACACAATACCTTCATTTCCATTTCAAATTATCTCCACTGTTTTCATAGTAGGCTTGCCCATGTCAATAGGATACAATGCAATTATAGTCATTGTAGACCAGTTTAGTAAATGCATCTTTGCAATCCCCTGTAATTAGGAGATTAATTTCCATGGAGCAGCACATCTATTCAGAGATCATGTTTGGCATCATAAAGGGATACCTTAATTACAATTTACTAGTATAAAAGACTGTTTGTAGTATAGCAAATATTTAGTTTGCAATTGTTGGTTTTTGTGATTTCTGACAACATGCTAGTTTTGGCACACAATCATGGATATGTGTGAGGTACATAGCAGTGCTCAGTTTTCTTTTTTTGTATCTAAAATGTATAACTAGATTCTACTCTATCCATTGCATGTGTGTTCTACAAAAGATTCAATTGCAACATGTAGCTCTACTCTGACACATTCTATATGTGTAAACCAAATTGTCAGGGGACTCCTCATTTCCTTTATTTCCTTCTTCTTTCACTTCTTATTCCTTCATTCTCCTTTCATTCATTTCTTACTTCTTCTATCTTCTCTCATGGTGTTGTTTCTATTCTCTCAACACTATCTATTAACACTATTTTCAACCTTTGAGGTGCTCTAGTTCTTTAGCTATCATTCAGACAAGTGTGGACCTTCCAGCACCGCTTCCAGGCTGCTTACATAAGCCGGAGTCTGCCTTTCTGACTTCTAAAGTCCGGAGTTTTCCTGCCTTGTTTGCACTGTTGTTTGGTTAGTCAATTTTCAAGTTTTTAAGGTTTTGTTGTACTGTACAGCTGTTTCCCACACTTCAGAAGCCCCAGAAGCATCCAACCTGGCATAGGGAATCCTCAGACTTGTTCTCTTTGTATTTCTCTCTGCTAGGTGAGTAGTTAT
>QLON01006088.1:0-14583 GCA_003313675.1 Termitomyces heimii
ATTGTTTCCCATGCTTTAAAAGCCTCAGAAGCATCCAACCTGGCATAGGGAATCCCCAGACTTGTTCTCTTTGGATCTTCCTCTGCCAAGTAAGTAGTTATTATAATATTATCAATATATATTCTAATATACTTTGGATCTCCCTCTACCAACTGTGTAACTAAGCTATAGCCTCCAGAAGTTGCCCTTATAGCAGAACAAGTTTTTACATTTTAGTCTGGAAGCCCCCTTCAGCCTGCTTGAGCCCTCTCTTGCTTCTTTAGGTCTCTCCCCCACAGAATTACTTTCTGCCCCTCTATTGCTTTTATGATTCAACCAGCCTCCTCAGATACTCCCTTGGATGCTTTTGCCCCTCAAGATGATGCTTGGAGTTGCTTGCTTGCTCTGAAAACTCAGGTGTAAACTACTCAAGCTTTTTTCACCCTCCACACTATTGAACTTGCTAGATTATATCAAGTTACAGACACTATCTTCCATTCCCTCTAAGCTCTCTTAGAGCACCTCACTCTCACTCTTACTTCTCTCTAGACATCTTCAATTAAGGCTGACACACCCCCAGCCCCTTGCTTAGAGGCCTCCTCCCTAGCTCATGCTAATATTCCTTGCCCCACACTCCCAGATGCATTCAATAGTAATTAAGCCATGGATGAGCATTTTCTACAGTTTTGTATTACCTACATTTAGCTCCGTAGTGAGGCCTTTCTCTCTGATGCTCTTAAGATTGCCTAGGTTCTTTCCTATATGAAGTCTGAGCAAGCTTTGACATATGCATTATGAGTTTTTCAATGCCCTAAAAGAATAGAGAGTTTTGGAGTTAGTTTGAAAAGGAGTTTTAGACAGAGTTTTTTTCTTTGGACTCTGCTAAGGTAGCAGCCCTTACTCTTTGAGATCCTCATCAATATGGACAGGGAAAGTGGACTTTAAATAAGTATATTGACTTCTTCAGAGCTTTAACTGAATAAGCCTCCTATTCTAATAGTCTTCAGCTCTATCTCACTTTTTCAGATAGCCTTCTTTCCTCTCTCATAGACTATATTAATAGCATGACTAAGAAATAACTAGATGACACAAGTATCAAGTCTTGGTATCAGGTAGCACATAATCAATAACAGCTCATAAAGTTATAATGTAAGCTCCACCATGGAACTGCTCCTTATTTCACCTTACATGTCTTTCTCTCTGTTCATTCTCCTCTTCAGCCTTTCTTTCCTGTAAGGGCAACCTCTGGAGGCTATGGCTCAGTCACAGAGCTGGCACAGAGAGATTCAAAGTGTATTAGAATATGTACTGACAATATTGTAATAGCTACTTACCTAGCAGAGAGAGATCCAAAAAAAACAAGTCTAGGGATTCCCTATGCCAGGTTGGATGCTTCTGGGGCTTCTGAAGTGTGGGAAACAACTGTACAGTACAACAAAACCTTAAAAAAGCATGGGAAATAACTGTACAATACAATAAAACCTTAAAAACTCGAAAATTGATTAACTAAACAATAGTGCAAACAAGGCAGGAAAACTCCGGACTTTAAAAGTCAGAAAGGCAAACTCCGGCTTATGTAAGCAGCCTGGAAGCAGTGCTGGAGGGTCCACACTTGTCTGGATGATAGCTAAAGAACTAGAGCACCTCAAAGATTGAAAATAGTATTAATAAATAGTATTGAGAGAATAGAAACAACACCATGAGGAAAGATAGAAGAAGTAAGGAAATGAATGAAAGGAGAGTGAAGGAATAAGAAGTAAAAGAAGAAAGAAAAAAAGAGAATGAGAAGTTCCCTAACATTACCCCCTCTTTCGAGTGTGGCATCTCAATATACTGGGTAGAAGTAGTTCTAAATGGCCTAGTCTACCTTAGAAAGGGAATAGAGGCCTCTGATTGCTTAGGGAGCATTGGGATGCTGTTGATATAATTCTCGGACCAAGGCAGGAGCATAGACATTTTCTTGTAGCTCCTAAGAGATGTCTTCAATTCTATAGCCCTTCTACTTGACCTTAAACTATAGCTTGTTTCTGAAGAGTTGGCTGTCTAGGATTCATTCCACTTTATACTCTTCTTGGTTGTCTACTAGAACTGGAGGTGGAGGTGGCTGTAGATGTTGACCTGAGATTGGATCCTTAGGAGCTAAAGAGAGCTTCACCACATTGAAGACTGAATATAGTTGACTCATTCCACTAGGCAGCTTGAGTCAATAGGCTAGTGGGCCTACCTGCCTTACTATAGGAAAAGGTCCTAGACAATGGTGAGAGAGCTTCTAAGAAGGTCAAGTGATAGCAATGTTAGAGGCATCTAGGTAGACTTGATCTCCAGACTTATACTTGGGGGCTAGAGTTCATCCCCAATTATAATAGTAGGCTATATCATCCTTTGCCTTAGCTAAAGCAGCCTTGGCTTCCTCCTGGGCTGCCTTCATCCAATCTATGAACTCATTAACAGCTTCATTCTCTAAAGGTCATCTATGAGGCTCAAATCCCATTTAAGGGTGTCGATCAGTATCTAAAAAAAAAAGGAGACATCTGGGTGGCAGCATATACATAATTGTTGTATTGAAACTCTGCCTCTAGTAATAGATCATCTTAGTCATCCTGTCATTCATTGCAGAAGAGTCAGAGATACTGTTTTAGCTCCTAGTTGACATGCTTAATCTAGCTATTAGACTGGGGGTAGTAGGCAGTGGAAGTGTGGAGTTTAACATGGAGGAGGTAATACAGTTCTCTAGTAAACTCTGACATAAACTGAGGTCCCTGATCAGAGATATAAGCATCTGACAACCCATGGAGTTTTCAAACATGCTTTCGGTATAGATTGGCAGCACCCATGGCTGAGCAAGTAGTGTATATTAGAATAAAATGGGCATGCTTGCTACAGAGATCCACTACCACCATGATTACATCATATCCATGAGAGTCTGGTAGCTCCACAATAAAGTTTACTAAGGCCACGCTTCAATGTTTAGCTAGAATAGGCAGTAGATGAAGCTATCCCATAGGAGGCTGACAACAAGGCTTAGTCCAAAGGCAAAGATCACAGGTGGAGGTGTAAGAGCTAATATACCATGATATTTGAGGCCACCAGTAATTCCATGAGACCAGCTCCAGTGTTTTCCATTTGCCAGAATATCCTGCAACTTGAGAGTTATAATGCTGCTTTACAATTTGCCTCTTAAGGTCTGGCAGGTTGAAAATATAAATGTGTCTCTGGAAGGTAAGAAGACCATTCTTCAGAGACCACTCATTGGTGCAGACAGACTTTACTCCAGTCTTCTCTTAAGCATGCAAGGCCATGGCAGCCTTAGCTACCAGATCTTCTTGAGTGCCCTCTTAGTTACCTTGCTGGATGTCTTAAAGGATGCTCACTTCTTCTCCTTAACCAACCACATCTTTTAGAGCATGGATAGCAAATAGTTCTGGCTTTAGAAGTACAATATTATCATTGTTACTAGCTCCTGAATTATGATTAGCTTACCTAGAAAGTGCATCTGGCTTGCCCATGCTCTATCCAAGTTTGTGATGTAGGGAGAAGTTAAAGTTGGCCAGATACAAGGACCATTGAGCCTATTGGTGGTTAAGTTTCTTGGCCATTTGAAAGTACTCTAGATTTTTATAATTAGTCTACACCTCAAATTTATGCCTGGCACCCTTAAGAAAATGTTGCTACTCCTCAAATGACTAAATGATAGCCAGCATTTCCTTATTATGGATCTTATAATTCTGCTCCACAGCATTGAGACTCTTGGAGTAGAAGGCTATAGGATGCCACTTACTGTCCTCCCTTGACTGCTGAGATAGAACTGCTCCAGTAGCAAAATCTGAGCTATCTGCTTCATTATATAGAAGGGAGAATCATCATCTGGAAATAAGAGAACAGGCTTTGAAGTGACTGCCTATTTAAGGGCATCAAAGGCCATCTGCTGTGCTGCATTCTAGTGCCAAGAAGTGTCCTTAGTAGTGAAATCAAAGAGGGGCCAGATATAATGTGAGAAATCCTAAATAAACCTTCAGTAGAAGTTAGTAAAACTCAGAAAGGCCTGAATCTCCTTCTTGTTCTTAGGCTTTGGCCACTCTGCTACACCAGCCACCTTGACTGGGTCTATCTCAGCCATTCTATGAGAGATGATTAGTCCAAAATATTCCACCTTAGTTTGCTCAAACTCACATTTCTCTGGCTTAAGATAAAGCTGGTGTTGGCAAAGACATTTCAGCACAATGCATGTAATCCAATGATGCTCCTCTAGAGTCTTGGTATAGATGAGAATATCATCAAAGTATACACATACCACACCTTCTACTATGAGGTCTTGGAAAATGTCATTCATTGTAGTCTAGAAGGTGGCAGAGCTATTAGTGAGGCCAAGAAACATTACCAGAGGTTCAAAGAGTCCATGATTTGTTTGAAATGCTGCCTTCCACTCATCACCTTCTTTGATGTGCACATTGTTGTAGCCTCAGCAGACATCCAACTTGGTAAAGTAGCATGCACCTTAGAGATTGTTAACAAGCTCTGAAATGAGTAGTAAAGGGTAGCAATTCTTCATAGTCATTGCATTCAAGACTCAATAGTCCTGAACCAGACATAGAGATCCATCCTTCTTTTTCATGAAGAAGACAGGAGAGGCCATTAGAAACTTTGAGGGATGAATATGACCAAAGTCTAAATTCTCCTGCAAAAAAGCATCAAGCTCACCTTATTCTCCAGGAGAGAGAGGATAGACCTTGCAGCTAGAGGGCTCAGCATTGGGCATAAGCTCAATTGCATGATTTCACTGCTTATGCTTGGAGAGGGAGTCAAATGATGCCTTAAAGAAAACATCCTCAAAGTCTTGCAAATAATAAGGAACTGCATTGTAGAACAACTTAGGAGCAAAGTTAGCAGCAAATGCCTGAGCTAGCCACTGGGAAGTAGTTTGGCTAGCTCTAATCTCTGCTACTATTGGTGGAGGTCATAATATAGTTGCATAGATTCTATCATCTGTCTTAATAGCCTTGTCTAAAGACTCTGAGTCAGAAGTATACCCAAATTCACCCTTACATCCATCTTCCATCTGGACTTCACTCACTACACCTCAAACATCCTCATAGAGGGCCTCTCTATAAAAGAATGCCAGAGGAGAAGGATCTAGTAGGTCGAGGTCTACAAAGGGGAGGTGTCCAACTTGGCAGGCCTGGATAGCTGCATGTTCATGGACTGACTCTCTACACTCCTCTCTAATTTCTTTGGCACATGTAAAACACCATTGGGGGCAGTGGCTCATGCTCACCTTATTCTTGGCCTAGTCAATCTTAGGATTGTGATCACATAGCCAGGAGAACCCCAAAATCATATTCTGCTTTCCTAGGCTGGTGACTGCAAAGATTGCATGCTCAGAATGAGTCTGATAATGAAGAACTAAATCCACCACTAAGTAGATGGATCCAGCCTCATTAAGCATACCATTAATGTTATAGACTGGAATAGAGTAAGAGAGGGGTTGAGTAGTAAGCTGGTGTTATTCTACATAATAGGTGTCCAGGAAGAGTCCAGTAGCACCACTATCCAAGAGAGCTATAATGCTTTGAGTCTGCTGAGTGTCAATTGTCTCAATCTCCACATTCAGATGTAAGGAGTTGAGAGAGGGAGTGGAGGCAATAACATAGCAATGAGGAAGACATTGTTCTCAAGCAAAGACACATGGTTGTTAGATAGGAGAAGGAAGAAGGGAGGTTTTAGCTGAGGCTTGAACTAAAAGAGTATTTTGTACATCAGAGGGGGTGCTTATAGTTTCAGTCAGAGAATTGGGAGTAGGAATTGATGCATTAGAAGATTCTACTGATAGACATATAAACTAATTAGCACCAGGCAGCAGAGACATATAACTCATCTGTTGCTCTATTGAAAACCCTCCCCTATAGAACTAACAGACTTATTCAATGATTTTGCTATAGCTTCCACAAGACCCACAGACTTATTTAAAGGTTCTGTTTTAGTCTATACATCTAGAGAGGAGTTTTCTTGAACATCTTGGGCAGCAAGGAGTTGGAAGAGCTCTTCCTGCTCTAAAGCTGAGAAATAGTGCACTTCTAACCCCTGGGGACAATATTGAGCAAAGTGACCAGACTTTCCACAGTGATGGCAGAGAAGAGAAAGGGAGGAATGTTAACAAAAAGTGTCAACATCAATAGGTACCCCAAGAGGAAGGAGACATGCAGCAGGTACCTGAGCTAAGGGTGAAGCATGAAATGAAGAGGAGGGCTGAATGGGATGACAAGCAGAAAAAGATGCCTGTGAAGTGGAGCAAGGGGTAGTTCCACAATAGAGCTCACATTGTAATTCCATGAGTTGCTACTGATCCTATGCTACTTAATATCAAGTCTTAATACTTGTGTCATCAGGTCATCCCTCAGCTATGCTGTCAATTTGGTTTATGAGAGAGGGAAGGAGGCCATCTTGGAAGGTGAGATAGAGCTAAAGACCATCTAGATAGCAGGCCTATTTAGCAAAAGCTCTAAAGGAGTCAATATACTCATCTAGGGTCCACTTGCCCTGCCCATATCAATGAGGATCTTGGAGAGTGAGGGCTGCCACCTTAGCAGAGTCCAGAGGAAAGAACTCTATCTGAAACTCTTTCTCAAACTATTCCCAACTTCCAAAACTCTTTACTCCTCCAGGGCATTAAAAGACTCATAGTGCATATGTTGAAGCTTGCCTAAACTTCATATAGGAAAGAACTCAGGCAATCTTGAGAGTATCAGAGAGAAAGGCCTCACTACTGAGCTGAATGTAGATGATACAAAACTGCAGGAAGCACTTATCTATGGCTCAATCATCATTGAATGCATCTAGGAGTGCTGGGCAAGGAATATTGGCATGAGCTGGGGAGGCTCCAAGGCAAGGGGCTGGGGGTGTGGCAGCCCTAACTGGAGGTGTCTAGAGAGGAGTAGGAGTGAGAGGGAGGTGCTCTAAGAGGGCCTGGAGAGAATGGGAGATGGTGTCTGTAACTTGATGTAATTTAACAAGTTTAGTAGTGTGAAGGGTGAGGAAAGCTTGAGTAGTTTGCACCTGAGTCTTCAGAGCAAGCAAGCAATCCCAGGCATCATTTTGAGGAGCAGAAGCATCCAGGGGAGTGTCTGAGGGGGCTGGTTGGGTCATAGAAGCAACAAAGGAGTAGGGGGTAATCTAGTAGGAGAGAGACTTAAAAGGGCAAGAGAGGGCTCAAGTAGGCTGAAGGGGGCTCCCAGACTGAAATGTAGAGATTTGTTCTGCTGTAAGGGCGACCTCTGGAGGCTATGGCTCAGTCAAATAACTGGCAGAGGAAGATCCAAAGTATATTAGAATATATACTAACAATATTGTAACAGCTACTCACCTAGCAGAGGGAGATCCAAAGAGAACAAGTCTAGGGATTTCCTATGCCAGGTTGAATGCTTCTGGGGCTTCTGAAGCATGGGAAACAATTGTACAGTACAACAAAACCTTAAAAACTCAAAAATTGACTAACTAAACAATAGTGCAAATAAGGCAGGAAAACTTCAGACTTTAGAAGTCAGAAAGGCAAACTCCAGCTTATGTAAGCAGCCTGGAAGCAGTGCTGGAGGGTCCACACTTGTCTGGATGATAGCTAAAGAACTAGAGCACCTCAAAGGTTGAAAATAGTATTAATAAATAGTGTTGAGAGAATAGAAATAACACTATGAGGGAAGATAGAAGAAGTAAGGAAATGAATGAAAGGAGAGTGAAGGAATAAAAAGTGAAAGAAGAAAGGAAAGAAGGGAATGAGGAGTCCCCTGACATTTCTCTCTTATACTCCACCTCCTGCTTAGGTGCTTACAGCACATTCACTTCCTCTTGGAGTTCCAATGGATATTAATGCCTTTCATTAATGCTTATCACTTCCTCTCCTCTACTACTGCTGTAGAAAGCCTAGCCACTTTGCTTGATATTGCCCTTATGGGTTGGAAGTGTATTATCTCTTAGTCTTAGAATAGAAAGAGCTCCTTTTCTAGCTTTTAGCTGCTAGAAATGCTTGGAAAAACCCTTTTCCTAATATACAATCTGTACCAGAACCTCTGAATAAGTTCTCAAGTCCTGGGGAAACTGTAGCAGAATCATTGGAAGAGTCTGTTGGTTTTGCCAGGGAGGGTTTTTAGTAAAGCAACAAATGAGTTGTATGCCTCTGCTGCTTAGTGCTAATCAATTTGTATATCTATCTGTAGAATTGGCCAATATCTTGCTCCCTATTCATGATTTCTTGACTGAAACCATAAGCATCCTCTTCAATATACAAAGTACTCCCTTGGTCAAGGCCTCAGCTTAGACCTTCTCTTCTTCTTCTCCTGCTCAACACCCTCATATTCCAGCTTGGAAACAATGCCTTCTTCATCACTATATTATTGCCTCCACCCTTTCTCCCAACTCTCTGCATCTAAGTATAAAGATTGAGACAATAGACACTTAGCAGACTTGGAATGTTGTAGCCCTTTTAGATAGTGGTGCTACTGGGCTCTTTCTGGACACCAACTATGTGAAACAACATCAATTCACTACCCAGCCTTTTTTTCACCCTATTCTAGTCTACAATATTGATGGTATACTCAATGAAGCTAGATCCATTCACTTAGTAGTGAATTTAATTCTTCATTATCAGACTTACTTTAAGCATGCTATCTTTGCAGTTATCAGCTTGGGAAAGCAAGATATAATACTTGGATTCTTCTGGCTGTGTGACCACAATCCAGAGATTAACTGAGCTAAGAGTAAGGTAAGCATGAGCCACTGTCCTTGATGCTATTTCACATGTGCCTAGGAAGCTAGGAAGGAGTGCAGAGTGTTAGCCTGGAAGCATGCTGCAGTACAAGCTTGCTAAGTTAAATATCTTTTCTTTACTGATCTTGATCTACTGGATCCTCCCCCCTTGGTATTCCCTTATAGAGAAGCCCTCTATAAGAATGTTCAAGGTGTAGTAAGTGAAGCCTAGATGGAAAATGGATGCAAAGGTAAATTTGAGTATGCTCCTAACCTTAAGTTTCCAGACAAGGCTATTGAGATAGGTGATAAGATTTATGTAACTATCTTATGACTTCTGCCAATAGTAGCAGAGATTAGAGCTAGCCAAACCACTTCTCAGTAATTAGCTCAGGCATTTACTGCTAATTCTGCTTCTAAGTTATTCCAAGATGCAGTTCCTTATCACTTACAAAACTTTGAAGATGTTTTCTCTAAGGCATCATTTGACTCTCTGCTAGAGCATAAGTAGTGGGACCATGCAATTGAGCTTACACTCAATGCTGAACCCTCTAGCTGCAAGATCTATTCCCTCTCTCCTAGAGAACAGGATAAGCTTGATGCTTTTTTACAAGAAAATTTAGACTTTGGTTGCATCTATCCTTCAAAGTCTCCAATGGCCTCTTCAATCTTCTTCATTAAGAAGAAGAATGGATCTCTATGTCTAATTCAAGACTACTGAGTCTTGAATGCAATAACTATGAAGAATTGCTATCCCTTACCACTCATTTCAGAGCTTGTCAACAACCTCCAAGGTGCATGCTATTTTACCAAGTTGAATGTCTGCTGGGGCTACAACAATATGCACATCAGGAAAAGTAATGAATGGAAGGCAGCATTCTGAATAAATTGTGGACTCTTTGAACCTCTAGTAATATTTTTTGGCCTTACTAATAGCCCAGCCACCTTCCAAATCATTATAAATGACATTTTCCAAGACTTTATAGTGGAAGGTGTTGTATGTATATATCTTAATGATATTCTCATTTATACTAAGACTCTAGAGGAGCATCATCAGATTACATGCATTATATTGGAACATCTTTACTAACATCAGCTCTATCTTAAATCAGAAAAGTGTGAGTTTGAATAGACTAAGGTTGAATATCTTGGACTAATCATCTTTCATGGAATGGCTGAGATAGACCTAGTCAAAGTAGCTGGTGTAGTAAAGTGGCTAAAGCCTAAGAACAAGAAGAAGGTCCAGGCCTTTCTGGGTTTCACTAATTTCTACTAGAGGTTTATTCAAGATTTCTCATACCATGCCTAGCCTCTCTTTGATCTCACTACTAAGAACACTCCTTGGTCCTGGAACACAGCACAGCAGACAGCCTTTGATGCTCTCAAACATGCAGTCACTTCAAAGCCTGTCCTTCTATTCCCAGATGATGACTCTCCCTTCTGCATGGAAGCTGATAGCTCTAATTTTGCTACTGGAGCTATCCTCTTTCAATAGTCAAGAGAGGATGGTAAGTGGCATCCTGTAGCCTTCTACTCTAAGAGTCTCAATGCAGTGGAGCAAAATTATGAGATCCATAACAAGGAGATGTTAGCTATCATTTAGTCCTTTGAGGAGTGGCAACATTTTTTTAAAGGTGCTAGACATATATTCAAAGTGTGGACTGATTACAAAAACTTAGAGTACTTTTGGATGGCTAAGAAACTCAACTGCTGACAGGCTCAATGGTCCTTATATCTAGCCAACTTCAACTTCTCTCTGCACCACAAGATGGAATGTGGGCAAGCCAGATGCACTTTCTAGGTGAGCAGATCATGGCTTAGGAGCTAGTGATAATGACAATATTGTACTCCTGAAGCCAGAACTATTTGCTATCTGTGCTCTGGAAGGTGTAGTGGGCCAGGAGGAAGAGGTGAGCATCCTTTGAGACATCTGCTAAGGTAACCAAGAGGGTGCCCAGGAAGATCTAGTAGCCAAGGCTGCCATAGCCTTGCATGCTTAAGAAAAAACTGGAGTGAAGTCTGTCTGCACTAATGAATGGTCTTTGGAGAATGGTCTTCTCACCTTCCAGAGACACATTTATGTTCCCAACCTGCCTAACCTCCAGAGGCAGATTGTGGAGCAGCATCATAACTCCCAAGTTGCAAGACATCTTAGCAGATAGAAGACACTGGAGCTGGTTTCACAGAATTACTAGTAGCCTCAAATGTCATGGTATATTGGCACTTATACCTCCACCTGTAACCTTTGCCTTTGGACTAAGCCTTGTTATCAGCCTTCTATAAGATAGCTTAATCCCTTGCTTATTCTAGCTAAGCATTTGAGTGTGGCCTTGGTAGACTTCATTGTTGAGTTACTGGACTCTTATGAATATGATGCAATCATAGTAGTGGTGGATCTCTGTGGCAAGCATGCTTATTCTATCCTAACACACATTACTTTCTTAGCTATGGGTGCTGCTAATCTGTACTAGAAGCATGTCTGGAAATTCCATGGGCTGTCAGATGCTTATGTCTCTGACTGTAGACCTCAGTTTATGGCAGAGTTTACTAAAGAACTATATCACCTCCTTCATGTCAAGCTCCACACTTCCACAGCCTATCATCCCCAGTTGGATAGCCAGACTGAGTATATCAACCAAGAGCTAGAATAGTATCTCCAGCTCTTCTGCAATGAGCAACAGGATGACTGGGATAACCTATTACTAGAGGCAGAGTTCCAATACAACAATCATGTGCATGCTGCTACCTAGATATCTTCTTTCCTTCTAGATACTAGTTAACATCCTTGGATGGGATTCAAGCTTTGTGGGCAACCTTTAGAGAACAAAGCTGTCAACAAATTCTTAGACTAAATGAAGGCAGTCCAAGAAGAAGCAAAGGCTGCTTTAGCTAAGGCAAAGGATGACATGGCCTGCTATTATAATCATAGATAAGCTCTGGCCCCCAAGTATAAGCTAGGAAATTGAATCTATCTGGATGCCTCTAACATTGCTACTATCTAACCTTCTCAGAAGCTCTCTCATTGCCATCTAGGACCCTTTCTCATATTAAGGCAGATGGGCCCACTAGCCTATTGATTCAAGCTGCCTAATGGAATGAGTCAACTCCATTCAGTTTTCAAAGTGGTGAAACTTTCTCCAGCACCAAAAGATCCAATCTCAAGTTGACATCCACAGCTATCTCCACCTCCAGTTCTAGTTGACAACCAAGAAGAATATGAAGTGGAACAAATCCTCAACAGCCAACTCTTTAGGAACAAGCTTCAGTTTAAGGTTAAGTGAAAGGGCTATAGAATTAAGGACATCTCCTAGGAGCCACAAGAGAATATCCATGCTCCTGCCTTAGTCCAGAAATTCTATCAGCAGCATTCTAATGCTCCTTAAGCAATCAAAGGTTTTTATTCTCTTTTTAAGGTAAACCAGGCCATTCAGAACTA
This sequence comes from Termitomyces heimii, assembly GCA_003313675.1. Taxonomy (NCBI): domain Eukaryota; kingdom Fungi; phylum Basidiomycota; class Agaricomycetes; order Agaricales; family Lyophyllaceae; genus Termitomyces; species Termitomyces heimii. The sequence goes on from QLON01006088.1 coordinate 12,149, forward strand.
CTTTTACCTAGTACATTAAGATACTGCACTCTAGAGGGAGGATGATGTCAAGGGACTCTTGTTAAGGAACTCCTCATTCCCTTCTTTCCTTTCTTCTTTCACTTCTTATTCCTTCACTCTCCTTCCATTTGTTTTCTTATTTCTTCTATCTTCTCTTATAGTATTGTTTTTATTCTCTCAACACTATTTATTAGCACTATTCTTAATCTTTGAGGTGCTCTAGTTCTTTAGCTATTATCCAGACAAATGTGGACCCTCCAGCACTACTTCTAGACTGCTTATATAAGCTGGAGTTTGCCTTTCTGACTTCTAAAGTTCAGAGTTTTTCTGCCTTATTTGCATAGTTGTTTGATTAGTCAATTTTCAAGTTTTTAAGGTTTTGTTATACTGTACAGTTATTTCCCACACTTTAGAAGCCCCAGAAGCATCCAACCTGGCATAGAGAATCCCCAGACTTGTTTTCTTTGGATCTCCCTCTGCCAGCTATGTGACTGAGCCATAACCTCTAGAGGTTGCCCTTACAGTTCCTATAGTTTAGCCAGTGAGGAGTTTGACAAAGGCAGCAAGAAAGTAGATGAATTAAGGTAAAAAGACATAAAAATTAGAGAAAAACATAACCTAAAAAACCTTTACAAGAGTGGTTCCCTAATAAAAGTAATGATAGCTTTTATTATTCCTGACTACTTTATAATGTAAGTGATTCTTAGCATTTATCTTATTTAATAGTTAAAATAAATTAGCTTTTAAATTTTTTCATTATTAGAATTTAATTTGTTTTATAATTATTTTTAATGCACTTTTTTACTTCACTCCCTATATAATATTTTTATTTTCTTTGTTTTTAATTTTTTTTTTTCATTTCAAATATAAATAATCATTTGAAAGTATTAAAAATATACTATTAATTTTTTTAAGGCTAATCTGTGAAAAATCAACCAATAATGTGACTTTTCTATATAGTAAGTAATGTTATTAATTTTGCCACAAGTTATTGCTAAAAACATTAAAAGGCTTTGTAGGCTAGCAAATTCACTCATTAATTATATGCTCCAAATTCATGCATTTTAATGTAGATATAAAGCATACTATCTGTTAAGACTTACTTATGCAGAATCTTATAGCCTGTCTACTTGCAACAGATAACTTCCTTACTTGTTTTTTCATAAAGAACAAACTGTCTGCATATATACTCTAAAAAAATCACATATAAGTTCCTTTTCTGAGGAATAAATGCAGTAGCTAAAACCTTCAATAGCTTTAATGCAAAAAATTTTGCTGCATTTTCATGTCTTTTTTGATAGCTTCAGCAGTTTTGTAAGCTTTCAAATTTGTGTTACATTGCTTTCAATTCAGATGCTACTTTGTAAAATAGTTTAAGTCTGCTATTCAAACTGTAACTTTTGTGTAACATTTAAGGCATAGCATTTTGCCAAATTATGTCAACTATAAGATTACTCAGATCAACTACAGACTATTATCACAGATTTCAGACTTATATCAGGTTCCACTGATTTGGGGGCTTTCCGGAAAAGCAACGCCCTTACAAGGCAGACTTGATTTACGAATACCTGGGTGTCTGGAACTCTGGAGTTAAGGCTTTGGGGTTCAAGATGCAGACAGGGAGGGTAGTCCCAGGGAAATAGAACTTGATCCGGGGGTTTCGGGTGTTTGTGGAGGTTGAGAGTTGGCGGAGGTCGAGTCAGAACCAGAGGTTCTAAGATGAGACCTGGTTAGTAAATTAAGAATCATGAAGTGCATACTAAACTTAGAGCATGTGACTATTTGGGCATGCCAGTCAAAGCATGCCAGTTAATGCATACCAGTCAAACAAAGGGCATGCAACAATTTAGATAATATCAAGACTAATGAATACAGCAGTGAACTATGCTATAAGTACTACGGGGTTGGGTCTTGGGGTTCTGGGGTGTCTGGGATGGTTTCCAGAAAGCATTGAGTAGCAGGCCGGGACTGTATACTGGGATTGCACGTGTGGGGTGCGTGATTAATTAGCGCAGGGGGATCATGATGCGTGATGGCCAGAAGCAGGTAGCATGATCCGGCGGTTGATGGCAGTCGATCCCAGGGTCCATGAAGCAGGGTTCTCGGGGGGTTGGCTGATGGCGGTTGTGATGCGAGTTAATAGTGGCATTGGTAGTTGCGGGGGCAAGGCGTGTTGTGGAGAGAGTCCTGGGTGGGGTTCCGGGGTTGTTCTGGGAGACTCCGGAAGGAGTTATGACATCACCCCCCTCTTAGTGCCAAGAGTTACCCCTGTCCCTGTCTCCGTCAGCATGCCTTTCTCCAGCGACTTTCTCCCCCTTATCCGGGCGGCTGCTGGGCGTTGGGGTGAGGGTCCTGCAGGAGTGTTTGGGACAGGGCTACCTGGAGAGGGAGGAGTGCGGGGAGAGGGAGTATGAGGCAGTCATCCCAGAGTTGGA
>QLON01006091.1:0-10055 GCA_003313675.1 Termitomyces heimii
ATCTGAGACTAATGTGCCGGCAGAGAACTGGACATCCGAAGAGGTGTTGGCTTACGAAACCGTTACAGCAACCTTGGTCCATAATATTGCGGATTTGAGGCCCAGTTGGGCAAAGTTTTCGGAAATTTGACCGAGGATTATTTGAGCGTTTCAGGCAATTGTAAAGGTCGTTTGGGTCTTTCGATTGCGGTGTTGACAGCGTTAACGTCAATTTACGTGTTAAGTTGTTACAGGTTTGATCGCTCAAAAAATTGTCCCGTGTTGTGCCCACGAGAAATATATGTTGTCCAATATTGCGAATTTGAGGATCGAAAAATAGCGGATTTCAGGCTGGATTTTGGTTTCCGGACAAGCTTTCTTAGGAGCTTCCCGGGACCTTTAAAAATTCGACTCACTATCTCTCACTTTCTCTCAGTTTCTCTATCTCTCCTCACACTAACCAGCCTCGAATTAATAAGAAGTTTTTGGATAGTGTCTCATTTGATATGCTCATCACCTTCGTTTGCATGAGAGTCTAGCACCTGAAGTGAATACTATAACGAAGTTTGTGGCAGAGGTTAAAGCCTATGAATGAATGAATGAATAAATGAATTCTATTTACATATACCACCGACAAGCCACTATGCAGGGCTCAGAGGACGGGGTGGGGGTTAAACACCACCAGTCAGGGGTTTATAACTTGCCGAGTTCGATAACGTCAGATGATTGATGTCAACGATTACGTAATTGATCTTCAATGCTTTTTTGAATTAAGTAATTTAATTTATAATGAAGGGGGACGAGGTGAAGTAGACACGATACGACATGATGTGCCGTGCAAAAGTTTGTCGAATTCCTCAATGGCTTATGTGTTGACCTGAGACTGAGTTTCAACATCACGGAGGCAGGCTGTGGTTTAGGCAGGTATGACCATCAACGCAAGGGATGGTCGCGAGGAGGTATTTCTAACTATGATTGGTGATGGGCACTGCACTCTGTGTTCTTGCACTCACAGATTCCTAAGAATCTGCCTCACTTACCTTCAGCTAGCATGACAACTCTGGTGACCCCCCTGTATTCGTACTCAAGTCATCATCGATCCTTCCTCGCTCAGCCCAAGCAAGCAACGTATCCCGTCGCTCAAATCCAGTCAAGCCAGTCATCTCATATGCAACAACAGAAAGTTTACGTGGAGAACGAGGAACTCCTACCTTTCTTTTGCCGCGCACTCTATGATTACGAGGCTCAGGACGGTTCGGCGCTTTCATTTAGATGTGGTGATATCATAGAAGTCCTAACGCGGGAACAGTCGGGCTGGTGGGATGGATTATTCAGAAATAAGCGCGGCTGGTTTCCGTCCGACTATGTCGAAGTTATACCAGGCGACCAAGCAGAACAGGCTTTTCTTGCTGCAAATTCATTGGCAGCAGAGGCATTAGTGCTGAAACCGTCCTCCAGCTCGTCTATGGGCAACGTCTCTCAGGCTGTCATGCACCAGGTAGATCAAGCAGAAAACGAGAAGTGGCTGAAAAGTGAAGTGCTTGCGTCGAGGATGTCCGAAAATCCAACTGCCGAAAAATCTCGAATGAGTGACCGTTGGATTCCAGGAGTCCGCTCTGATGGGAAGGTTTGCTTCTCCGTCTGAAGATCATGACCAGAATGTATTAAGATCTCAATAGATTGTCTATATGAACACTCAAAATGGACGACATTCGTATGAAATGCCACAAGATGGAGACGTATCCTTCTCCGACTCCGAGTCTGCGGGTCCGGCATCGCAAACATTTATCGGACCAGTAACGAGAGCCGGCTTCACCTCGAGACGCAATGGGTCATTCAAACGGACGGAAATTAAGCAAGACATTGCAAGACCTGGAATCATATCTCGTCCGTCGACTCCAGAACAATGGGAGAAAAGCGAAGATGGACATTCACACTTTAACAACAAGAAGGCCGATGGGCGTACTATGAGCACATGGTCAGAGGCCGTCTACAATACGTCCTCACAACCAATAGCTTCTCCGCTCCGGCACAAAGCTGCGAACAGTAATAACAAACATCCTAATCAATATTCCAACAATTTTTATAGACATTCTCGCCAAACTTTAGTTCGCACATCATCGACCACGAATGAGGTACCCCGCCAACCGTCCGCTGAAACACATACTCGACCAACCGCCTTAGCCAACACTCGTCTTGAACATACCATAGCCGAGCGCATAGCTCGGTCTTTACAACAGATCGTTGCTCCTTCCCTACCAGAAGGCGTAATCGAACTTGCTACTACCGCCGAGTCTGTGATTCAGGCCACCCTTGACAACATCCGGATGAATGGGCTTACGCGAAGGCCAGAAGAAGATGTCCAGCTGAATGACCTGATTTACGACGTCGTTGCGGTTGTCCGCAACCTGTTGTATGCTCTAGCTGTGCCAACACTCCAAATACCACAGAATGTATTGCCTCGGGAGGTCAGAGAACCTTCCTCTCTGTCTCCATCGCCTCTGAAGCCAGCGCAACGAACATTGACGGCGACCTTATCTCGACTCATCCTTTCGGCACGGGCGATTCAGTACAATACCGGACTCTCAGTAGCTGATATCCTGAGCCGACTTGAAATCGACGCAGAGGGGCTTAAGAAGGATGTGCTTGATTTCATTCGTCAGGTCCAGGAATTGAAACATCGCTCCAAACTACCTCGACGCAAATATCCCAAACGCCTGCACGGTGCGTTCAGTACTCAGAACGTGGGCCCAGGTCTCGTTGGTGCAGGTGCAGCTGGACGTTGGAAAGGTTTTGGCTGGATATCGTTGGATGAAGAACAGGCCGCATCGCGAAGGACCTTAGGGGTTGAAGTGGTATCACAACTCAGGCTTGCTTGGAACGACCATAATATTCGGTTTCAATCATTTCTCCATATCTTGCAGACACCTCATCAGAGCTCTGGTGTGTTCGCATTCCATCTCTTAAAAGCTTACCTCGTTCAAACCCTTCCTAGTTGAACAGATCCGCCTTTCTGGTCGACAGCTCGTGTCACAGATCTCCTCCTTTGTTAATTGTACATCTGACATCCATGTAGCTCGGCATGTTGATATCGACGGACTATTACAAGATGGTACCGGCCCTTACGGTCTAACGATCGAGTCTGCACAACGACTTGTTCGGAAGCTCGAGGCCGTAACACAAGCCGTAAATGACGACACCTCGGCCTTCCTCCTTGCATTGCAGTCACTGCCAGAGTCTCATCTCCCGCGGTATCGTCAACGCAGGATTCATGCCTGCGACCGTCTAGGTGCCCTGGCTTCTGCTCTAACCGCCAATATGACTGTTATGTTGGAAACTCTTTGTGCCCTTCTTTCTCTGGGACATGAACAGGCTGAACTATCTCTGAGCGATTATAATGGATCTATTGAATGGCGAATGTCGCGACTTCGTCCCTTATCCACCAATATCGTTAAAAATAGCTCCGATGTAGTCATAGTTCCCGAGACCCTCAGTCGGAATAGTGGCACTAGTGAAACGCTAGAGTCCTCCAGTGAATTTAACCCCACTAACAATACGCCTCCTTCGGAAGATGAAGGAGAATCAAGGGTTATACAGGCTAGAAAGCTAAGTCTGAGGCCTGACAACAAACGTAAGTGCAGTAGGATCATTTCTCTTGCGTCTTTTTTTCAACCATCAGTCTACAGCTGTTTCTACACAAGTCAAGCCGAGAAAGTCTTTCGGTAAGGAGGATGTGAATAACACCACAATAGCTTCCGAGCCGTGGTACTTTCGCTCGACATACAATGAGGAACTTATGGTCACCTATGACAACACGGTGAAAGGTGGGACGCCGCGAGCATTGGTTGAGCGACTAACAGCCCACGACAAATTTGGTACGACGCCGCGACTATTTTTTCAAATTATTCACTCTCTTCATCTTGCTTCATAGATCCCTCGTTCAATCGAGCATTTTTGATGACATTCAAGTCATTTATGACCATCAACGAGCTAATTGATCTTCTTTTTGCGAGATTCCGGATAGAGCCACCGCCTGATTTGAAACCTGGAGAATTGGAAAGTTGGAAACGACACAAGCAACAGCTCGTCCAGCTTCGGTAAGCTTTCTTTCCAATGACAAAAATAACGCATTGAATACACCCACAGAGTCCTCAACACGTTTATCACGATTCTCAAGGATGACAGCATACTAGAGACGGAAGATATTCATATCCTGGAACGCTTGAAAACGTTTATCTCATCAGATAAAGTCTCGCGAGTTGGAGCAGCGAAGGAAGTTCTAGTATACATTGAGCGTTTGGTAGGTTGGCCGTTTTCTTTGTCCAATGTATTGTATATATGCTGTTCTCAGATTCGAAACGACAACAACACACCTAAGGTTGTGATGCGGAGCCCACCACCTCCTCCCCTGTACCCCAAAAAGTTAAAACTCACAGACATTAAGCCACTGGAACTAGCGCGTCAACTTACCCTCATGGAAAGTAATCTTTATCGGAAGATCAAATCCCTGGAGTGCCTGCAGCGACCTCGAGAACAGAAGGCAGAAAATATGGACCATATTGCAAATGTTATACAGATGAGCAATCGAGTGAGTTTGTTTTTCATGACCAGAATTCTTTCGGTTAACAAGGATTCTCATAGATCGCGGATTGGGTAGCCGAATGTGTACTTAGCAAGGAGGATGCACGCAAGCGAGCTATTATCGTGAAATATTTCATTAGTGTAGCAGACGTCAGTCCAACAAATGTCTGCTTTTAAGCTCACTGAAGGTTCCCTTTTAGTACTGCAGGACCCTCAACAACTTCTCATCCATCATGGCCATCACTTCAGGGCTTACCACACAACCGATTCACCGGCTCAAACGGACCTGGGAGCTGGTCGGTCAGCAAAGCATGGAGCAGTTTGCTATTTGCGAATCAATTTTTGAAAGTGCCAAAAACGTCAATAAGTACCGCCAAGTCATGGAAGTAGTGAATCCTCCTTGTGTGCCTTTCATCGGTAAGCCTGTTAGACCTTGTGTCTGTTTTCATCTTCTGAATGTACGTGTCGCAGGTGTTTTCCTTACGGCATTACAATTCATTCACGATGGTAACCCCGACATGTTCGAAGGCGGGTTTGTCAATTTTCGCAAGCGGCAGAGAGCGGTCGAGATCATCACTGATATCACGCGCTGGCAGCCTCAACCATTTAACTTGGAGCCGATCCCTTTTGTTCAGACCTGGATTGAGGAATCGCTGAGCCGTTTCAATGATACAAAGGCATGGAGCGACCAATTCTGGGCGTTGAGTACGGAGCTGGAACCGAGAGCACGCGAGGATGAGAAAATGGCGCGGCTACTCCAGGAGAGCGGTTTTCTATGACTATTACTCAAACTATTTTTTTGGGCACTATCTCGCTTGCACGCAATGATACACATTAGATTTGTTTCACTTCGGCGTCACATTGGTTTATATTATGATGTTTACGTCAGGGTTGCATCTGTATCTTATAAGCAATGGATTCAATTGATATTTCATTTATATTTCAATATAACACTATTATCATCCGCATTGATCTGTAATCATTCAAACTTCTGGATCAACGATCAAAACACCATAATGGATGAACAACTCTATAGCTTTGAGCCACAAATAAAGGATAGCCTATCACAATGCCAACGATGTAAATTACCGTAGATTCATTTAACCGTATCATCTCCACTTCACAGAAACACAAATACATAGCATAAGATATATACTGTTATCGTTCAACCTGACCCCTATGCACGAGTCTTGAGACGGTTTTGACGAGCAAAGGGTACTCGCTGAACGTCTCGTGATGAGTCTTTTTCACGAGAACTAGGACCTGGCGTCTGATGTCTCGTCAACGACCGTCGAGGTTTCGTAACATGAGGTGTAATCGAAGGCTCGGGCTCTGCCTTTGAATCTGACATCAAACGCTCATCGTGCGCATTATCCTTCCCTTTTTTCCTGGATTTTTTTGACCCAGGACTACTCATATACCGTCTATCAGGCAGATGAGATCCGTCACTGTATGCGTCTGGGCCACTCAATGCATCGATATCGCTCTCCTCTCTAAATGAGACCCTCCTTCCCCTGGACTGACTCCGTCTGACAAGTGACTTCCTCCGAGGCTGATCCCGACTGGCGTTCATATTCGGGGACGAAGAGACCTCAGGTGACGAGGGCGGAAGTGTAGCATGAGACAGTTTTGGATCGTAAGAAAATGGGTAAGGGTGTAGATGATGCATGGGCGTGGAGTACATGTGCAGCGGGGGATGATCTTCACGGTGGCGGTGATGTTTCGGTGTAAAAGGCGTCGAACCACGAGAAGGGGGGGGAGGGGGAGCCCAGATACCGCTTCCGATCGCGAAGATCGACTGCATGGCTTGTGTGAATAAATATTGAGCACGGGGATCGTGCAGTGGGGTATATATGGGTTGTTGGTCGGGCAGTTGATGAGTCGGGTATAATGGTGGGGGATGAAGATAATAGGGTGTATTGGAACGAGAGAGTGCATGGGTCGAGTGCCATTGGTCTTGCTCGTCTGCCTCCTCTATGGAGGCGTCGTCAGACTCAGGCTCAGCAGAAGGGAGTCGTCGCTGGAGACTTTGCTTCCGCTTCTCCCTATGCCCTGAACTAGTATCTGCAAGGATTGCGGATTTATAAATGAATGTTTCATTTTCAATGGGACCAAACCGTACCTGGTACGAAATCAAGTTTGTCATAATCATCATCGGATCGGTGCCCAGATCTGACATGGTACTTTTCACTATTCTCGCTTGAAGGCTCCGGAAGTGATGTTCGACTTTCTTCCACCGTTTCAGCTGAAGACACGGCCCTCTTCCGTTTTCTTCCTGGCATCAATCCCTGTCTTGTCACCAGAGGTGTTGGTTTCGGTTTTGTGGAAGAAGAGTCAATGTCGACAGGCAGAGGCTCAGCTCCGGAGACTAATGAGGGATTGAAAACGGAAGGTCGTAGAGACTGACTGCGGGATGAACTAGATTTCGAGGCAAGGGGAAGAGAGGATCGTCGCATTAAGCCCTCTTGAGATGATTTGGCCTTCTCTTCAGTAGAAGCTGCCTTTTGTTTTCCCTTGGCTTTCGCGGCTGGATGTGATTTCCGGTCGGTTTCCTCTTCCTTTGACGCATCATTCCTTCTTTGTGAGGCCTGAAATGGGGTGCGTCGACGCGTATGTACTTCGGCATCAGAGACAAGTTGCTTAGGTTTTCCCTTGGTTCGATTAGCTGGTTTTACAGAGGTCATCCTCGACTGTTTCTTCGTCTCGGTCAATCCAGAGTCAGAGGAATGAGCCTTTGATGGATTATGAGCAGTCTGAGTCACGTGTTTAGGTTTGATTGGAGGCTTTGCGGTCACTTTCACCAGGTCCAAACGAGAGATAGGGGGGGAGGAATACTTAGGTTGAGTCTGAGATGGGCTCGTCCGCTTCCTCAAATTAGGTCTTTTGCACCCCCGAACGGCCGGCCGGGATCTAATGGGTGAAGAGTTATCCTGACTGAATGGAGAAGAAGATCGGGGCAGAGAGGAAGACCGGGGGGGAGAGGTAGGTGGGAGATAATCTGAAGAACCGTCCGGAGTTGGAGAAGGAACTGACGAACAAGATTGGGGAGGCGTCTGTAGTTGACGTTGGTTGGAAACACGCCGAGATTTTGGACTTGTCCATGGCGGAAGCGGGACTTCGGGGGACATCTGTATCTGTTGCGTTACATTATTTAGGATTTCGACTTGACTGTCATCTTCGTCCTCTTTGTGTAGACGATATACGGCGCTTTCCTCTTTCAAGTCCCATCCGCCAAGTTCGTCTTCAGATCCAGAATCAATATCAACATAGATTGGTTCTTGAGGCTCGGATGTTCGGATCGCCTCCAAGCCCATTTGAGGAATCTCGTGGTCGAATCCCTCCGTAGTCTCTTCTGGCTGGCTTTCGTAGGTTGAGCCTTCGGTTTCGTCTGCTTCGCTCCCATAAATCTCTCTTCTCCTCCGCTCAGCCTCGAGAAACTCCTGAAGATCCTGAGCATCTCGAGTGTCCAGATCGGCCAGCGGTGCCGCTTCCATGTCATCCAGTGCTGGATTAGAGAAAATATCCAATTCATTAATGTCGTCCTCTTCTTCGTCCTCTTCAGCCTCGTCCTCTGCGTCTTCTGGAGCCGGGTCAGCAAACGCTCCCACAGAGCAAGTCTGCGAGCTGCGCAAGACGCCTCGATCCTCGACAACCTTGCCCGTTATGACATCAACAATATCGTCCTCATCCAAACGTCGTGAGTGCCGCTCAGCAAGGCCGGCCCAGACATCAAACAAGCGCATTGCAGACTCTTCCCGAGCTTCGTGGAAATTGAATGTCTCGTTCTGAGCAGAGGATATCACGCTGCTGGACTTGCGAGGAGCCGATGATAGACGCGGTCGTTTTGTAGGTGACGGCTGGTCTGGGATTCGGTCGGATTGAGGGGATTGAGAGTGGGAATAAGGAGGGGATTGAGGGTGGTAAGAGGGAGGAGATGCTGATGGAGTGATGAGTGGCGCCTTGGGCACTTTGGGACGGATTTGTCCGCTGTCCTCCATGTTGGCGAAGACGTCGCAGTTTGTAAGTTCAACGCGTTCTTCACGTCCACGTGACAGGTTATTCTCAGGCCACAAGTGCTGTCATTTCAACGCCAATTCTTCTTAAGCATTGTTTCTTCCTTCCCTACTACTTTTGTGTATCACAATGCGAAATCAAATTTCAACACCTACATCCCCTCTGTTTCCAACTCCCTAAAAAAACTGGAGAATATTGTGGAGAAGATTTTATATTCATTTAGTACAAAGTTGAAGTTGCCGAGGTGCAGAAAATTCAGTCAGAGTTTCGTAACTTGTATGAGCTTAGTGAAATGTAGCGGCTAAAAGTATGCAAAATATGACTTGCCCAAAATCTTTGGTACATATCTCAAATCTGATTTTCCGAGGTATAGAACAGAGTGGAAAGCTCAAAGCAATGGATATCTTTCCATCAACACAGAAGAGGGTGACAATCATCTAGGGACTGTTCTCGGCGCAGTCGGAACTCTCATCAAATATGGTTGCAACTCCTTTCAATACTCGACAGAAGGCTTGTACAAACTTGAACAATGGTATTTTCACATCTATCAAAGGTGCAGCTGAGCAGTAGTGACTCTCTGGTGTCAGTATAGTAAGACAGAACATAGAGCCAATACAAGAAATAATTGCTGCCCACATCCGCATAGGAAGAGGCTCTTGTTGAACATCTTGGGATTATAGGTCACTCAGTCAGCAAAAAAAAAACTCTTCGTCCTAGAGTAGGATCTCTGCTCCCTGAGGCTCAGCGACAACCCATTTCATATGGAATTCTCTTCTGACGTAGGGCAGCCAAGTATCTTTCGCAGCTGTTCACAAATGGAGTATCAACACACGGTTTTCAGGTCTGATGGCTGAATTCCTTGTCTCCTACATACTGAATGCGATTCCCTCGAGTTTCAAGCTTCAATGCCTGCTCGAATGGTAGAAAGCAGTCTTTTTTTCCCTAGAGACCGCCCATGTCTAAGCTCGTAACCGTATGTTCTCAGGAATTACGCGCGGCAAATTCTCCTCTCAAGGCGCCACGAAATTAATTGACGTCTGAATGTTTCAAGAAGCAATATTTACGGATATACATCAGGCAGTAAATAGGCCCGAATTTCCGGCGCCAAGACTAGACCATTGGAAACATAACTTCGGGACCGGATTCCGGCTCACATGATCAAAAAGTAGGTTTCCAAGCTTCAGGCGACAACATCTACCTTGCGGTCTCAACTACGCTTAGATGAAATAAGATTTTAACAACCCATCTGTTTTTTGTCTATGCAGATGAAGCTCATAGTGCTTGTACGCACGTGTAAATTCTGTTGCGCCACCTGACTTCACTAGTCCTGCACACTTTTTGACAGAGTCATATGAACAATACCACTTCACACATTGATTAGGCCTTTAGGTTTCACTACCGTGGGGATGCGGAACAAAAAAATTGCATTAACAACATACATAGAGGCACGAGCAGTTAACCAGTTATGTATGCTTTACCTA